>VURO01047535.1:0-10364 GCA_015108175.1 Pelvicachromis taeniatus | reverse complement strand
CCATCTTACAATTGTCACGGGTAATGGGAAAATACGGACTCAGGCGCGGGGCTCTGTTTGCGAAGCAGACAGTGCTTTATTTACAGTGCACAAAAACAGTCTCAAAAACATGAAAGAAGTGAATCCCGTCCAAAAGTGGCTTCCCAGCGTCCCGGTGGTGGTGCAGGTGAGTGTTCCTGTGCGAATCCACAAGTGTCCCTTCCCGAGTGAAAAAAATCCAAGCGCGCTCCGCTCTCCACTCCTCTACTCCGATCAGCTTCCTCCTAAGGACAGCAACAAACACAGATGAGCAGGCTAGCCGGCTAAAGCTACGGCAACACTTCAAAGAACACGCTACTACCAGGCTTCGAGTACAATCCAGCGTCGGTTGCTGCCCGGACACACTGTTAAATACTCTGCTCCAAACGGGGATTATTACCGACAGCCGATTAGACGCTGAGAATCAGGTGTGTCGGTAGCCGAGCAGAGATGCTTCCGGGTCAGAGGTCACCACACTCCTACTCTCGGAAGTGTGACTCTCCTCTTAGCAGGCGCCGGAGAGAGGAGGGAAAAGAGAAAAAAAACACAAACAAACACACACACACACAAGGCAGGTCGTCCGGGGAGGACCGTCCGACCGTGACAACAATGCTGTGATTGCAGCCATTCCCCAACTCTCTTTGAATGGTACTCATGACCATTGATCAACGGTCATGACATTTTGCATATTAATGATCATGAAACTGACCTCACAGCCCATTGTTTGTCAGTGGTGCTAGTTTTAGTTATTGTGCAAATGTACTGTTTATAAGGTTGGGGAAACCTGGAGTCAGCTGAGACTGAAGAAGTCACTTGGATGAGTGATGAAATGTTTCTCCCACTGAAAACTCTACAAACCCAAATCAGACCCTATTATTGTAGGGTCTACCTTACAATGTAAATCGCCTTGAGGCGACTGTTGTTGTGATTTGGCGCTATATAAATAAAATTGCATTGAATCAGAAAAAATTGGAACAGTGGAATTTCTGTGCGTAAAGGACAAGGGCAAAAACCTAAGCTGAACAACTGTGTTCTCCGATCCCTCAGGTGGCACTGCATCAAGAAGTGTGTTGTGCCAAAAGGAAACCCTATGTTAACAGTTTCCAGAAGCGCTGTCGACTTCTCTGGGTTTGGAGGCATCTGGACAACACAATGGAAACGTGTACTATGGTCAGATGAATCAGTATTTCAGGTACTTTTTGGGGAAGGGAGAAATGGACGCATGCTCTTGACCAAAGAAGAAAACCAGGGTCTGTCATGGTATGGGGTTGTGTCAGTACCCTTGGCAAAGGTAACTTGCACTTCTGTGATGGCACCATTAATGCTAAAAAGTATATAGACATTTTAGAGGACAATATGCTGCTTTCAAGAAGACATCTTTTCCATGTGTGCATTTGCATTTCAACAAAATGCAAATGCACACATTCCAAAGTTCTGGCTGTGGAAGAAGAGGGTAGGGGTACATGACTGCCCTGCCTGCAATCCTGTCCTGTCTCCAATAGAGAATATGTGTCGCAATTTGAAGCGCAAAATGTGACAACAAAGACCCTGTATTGTTGCCCACCTCAAGACTTGTTTGCAGGAAGAATGGGACAAAATTACACCTGAAACACTTAATCACTTGGTGTCTTCGGTCCCTAAATGTCTTTTAAGTGTTGTGAAAAGGAATGGCAACATTACAAAGTAGTAAATGCTTTACTGTTGCAACTTTTTAAAAATGTGTTGCAAGAACCAAAATTGAATGTGTTTATTTTGAAAAAAAAAAAATGTATGAGGAACACATTAAATAATGTGCAGTTGTATTGTTTTCAATGTAATACAGGTCAAAGATAGTTTAACAAAGTATTGTTTTCAGTTTGATTTGATTTTAACATACCATCCCACTTTTTCAGATTTGGGGTTGTACTTTCAGATAAATAGAATCAACTTTTTGGGATTTCCTTACCTGGATGATTAAGCATAGACTTTGTTTCTTTAGCTTCTTCACAAATAAGGAAAAAGCCTCTGAAAACTGCTGACATGAAATATGTTCAGTGTCTGTTTCTGTTTGGTCAGGTGATTTCACAGATATACTTCCTATGTCTGGTGGTATACCACCAGACATAGGAAGTATAAGAAAAGGAATAAGTTTTAGTTTTAAATGAGCTTCACAGAGTTTCTGTTTCACCTGGAATTGCAGAAGTGACTGATTCTGACAGACGTTCTGATAAATGAGCTCAGTTTTTGATGGTCTCTATCACATGTAGTACATCAAACTTAGATTTTGATTCTGCCCTGTATCCTGTATTGCATGCTGACATGCTTCTGGTGTATTCCCAAGACTTGTAAATCACTGTTTCACTGGTTATGCTTCTGCTCACCAAGTAATCACTATTCTGTAAGTATAACTCACATTTAACATGGTTTAGTTCTAAATTACAAGTCACTGTGCAGGAGAAAGGAACAACAAACAAACAATTAATAAATAAATGAAGGCGCACAAGCCAGTGCACTACGAACACCCAGAAAAGCACCTCTGATGCTGTTAACCAACAGGGTGACAGTGGGTACTGTGCTACCTTTTGCTGAAGACAAAAGAATTCAAGCCATTTCTCAATCCTCAAGTACGTGAGTATGGAGTCGTGTTCTCAACAAGTACGGTCTTGCCGAGAACGCGAGTACGGACTCACGAATTGTACAATTGCAACAGCAGCGTACTTGACGATGTCACAGGTCCAGAGTTTTTACTGCCGTCCCTTCTTAATTTAACTGTGATTAATATGTTATGAATTTTAACTTTAATCTTAGCCAAACCAATTTACTCAGGAACAAATAAAACACTGAAATACACCAGACATTACAATTTAGACGTTATCTAAGAGACTTATATATTATAACCTGAGTAGCAAAAGACCGCAGGGGGATGGAAAACGATCTTTTTATATTAAGAGGTAAAGATAATTTTACAGATGGATCCTCAATAATCAGACAATCCCTTATCAGTAGCACTTGGTGAGGGTAGAGAGGAATTGAGGGAAAAGAAAAGAGAAAATAACAGCGCATACACAGACCAATACAAACACACTGTTTGGGCCACCTGTCTCCAACATACTGTACATCACCAAATGGCTCCATGTATAATTTTCTGATTTGTTTAAGATGTTTGATTTAAGTACTGAGCACAAAAAAAACGATGTTACAGTAGTTTATTAAACATTTTAGGGTTTTGATCAGTGATTAATTCATTTAGTTTATGTGTTAACATGGAGATGGTAAATGAATTAATTGCTGCATTTTGACAAAACAGTAACTCTGTAGTTTTCTGTTAGTGGTCAGTCAGCAGGTCTGATTGATCGTGATCATCACAAGGTGCTGCCACAGCAGAGCTCCACATGTTTGACTTGACAGTTTTTATTCCATATGAAACCACAAAGGGGATTTCTGCCTGCAGCAGGAAGCAAATCTTTTGCTAGCCAAGCAAATGTGTTAACCACTGCACTGTGGAGGCTGTCTCCCAAACTGCACAAGAACCATAATAATACTGACAGACAAGCTAAAATAAGAGAAACCTTTATGTCCCACATGTGGGAAATGTTTTAACAGTACTTTTTCTCAGCATGAAGCCATACTGCTGCTCACTCATCATCTTCTTAACCTAGTTTCAACCACTGCATCCTTGTATCTTTATCATATGACCCAACAAAACTGAATGATGGAGAGCTTGTCAAAACTTAAACAAGGAATGCATTTTAATTAATTAATTTTTTACTTTACATGTCGACCAATCAAAACGTGATATGGCAATTCGCATATGACATTTGGTTGTTTAGGAAGAGGGGAAGTTTTAGGAGTGATGACGGCGAAAGAGCGAGTTTTGAGATGTGATAGATTTGTGACGTGTGTTTGGAGTGTGTAGTTGTGTCGTTAGTGTGTTGTCTTGTGTAGTTAGTGTGTAGTGTAGTGACTTCTTCAGTCTCAGCTGACTGCAGGTTTCCCCAACCTTATAAATAGTGTAGTGTAGTCGATAGTTTTTACTATTGCTATATTTCCAGCAGGAACACACAAGAGGATGTGGAAAAGTTTTTCTGTAGCTGTCCCAGCTGTCACAGTTGCTCTTCATTGAATCGTTAATGTTTAACAGGGTATCCCAATCATAAATTGAAGCAGCAGAAGCAAAGTCACAACACAAAAGACCAAAAATGACATTACAAACGACAATTGACAACAATGAAAAACTACATTGTCACCTCCAGCGAGCTGCAGCACCGGCAATGCTAAACACAGGTGCCATCTTTATTCGGTGGTTTGACAAGACAACAAATATTTCCATCCAGAGACATTATTTTTAAAAAAGAGTAAACAATGATGAAAGCCTTTAGTTCTTGAGTAACACCTCTAAAAACTGAACTTTGCCTCATGAAACTAAACAGTAAAACTGTCATTGTCCTGGGTCATTTGACCCAGTGTTTTGTGTTCTTTTACTTTCATGTCATTTTGTATTATGATTTATGGTTCAGTTAATTTTATCTGGAGTTTATTTCAATATTGCCTAGGTTGTCCTGTTTTGATCCTTGGTTATTAGGTTCCCCCAGTGTGTCATGATGCATGCTCAATGTTCGTCATTCATCCAAGTGACTTCTTCAGTCTCAGCTCACTGCAGGTTTCCCCAACCGTATAAACAGTACATTTGCACAATGACTGAAACCAGCCCACTGAATGAACAATGGGCTGTGAGGTCAGTTCCTTTATAATTTTTTAAGGTCAGACTCATCATCCCCAAATCACGCTGCTCCAAAAATTGGTCCCCCGACACAAACAGAGAAATGTAGTGTACGCTGTTAAGTGCCAGGAGGATTGCCAGGATTTATACATCGGGGAAACCAAACAACCTCCGACGAAGCGGATGGAACAACAGAGAAGAGCTACATCATCAGGCCAGGACTCCACAGTCTATTTCCACCTACAGGCCAGTGGACACTCTTTCAGTGATGAGGATGTACACATCCTGGACAGAGAGGAACACTGGTTTGAGCGAGGAGTCAAGGAGGTCATTTACATGAAAAGGGAAAGACCATCTCTGAATTGAGGAGGTGGGCCTAAGGGTACATCTTTTGCCATCTTACAATGCTGTGATTGCAGCCATTCCCCAACTCTCTGTGAATGGTACTCATGGCCATTGATCAGTGGTTCTTGATCAATGGTCATGACAATAAAATTGATTCATGTTTGTGGCTGTAATGTGACAAAATGTAGAAAAGTTCAAGGGGCCGAATACTTTTGCAACTGTACATGCATGCTGTTGAATTCTCCTGGTGTGTTTGATTTCTGGGGCTGAAGGAAGACCAAAGACTCTGTGTTTAAATGCTCAATCAATCAACACTTTATTCCATTCATTTCACTTTAATCCATACACAATTTGAGCATTTATGTACGTCTGGACGGAGAGAACCGTGGGAGGGACAATGGGTCTCTGAAAATGTCGGGCGTTTCAGAACTTTTTATACTCTTGTAGGCTAAGATGGCTCCCACCCATCTGTATAAAACCCAAACATTCCTTTCTATCTCTCCGGGAGCCTGTTTTATGACCTTGGCTTGCTCTGTGTGGGGAACATGTTTTGTTCTTTTCTAATCAAAATAAGGCCGTGATTCTACACCAACAGCATTTCTTATTAATTTGTCAATCTAATATGGGTAATATCACAAAACTACTTAGTTCACTTACTTCATTCTAACCTCATGTATATGGGGATATCTCAATGCAAAACAAAACTGCACGGGGCACTTCCAAACAGAATTATACAATTGATTCATCATCAAAAAGTCCACCAGGGCGGGCCTGAATGGTTCACAACAGTTTTGTCAATCACTAACAATAATCAGTCTAAACATGAATCATTACAATCATTAAACAAATCATGAGAATTATGGTGAACCTACATTCTAATAATTAGTCTGCTTATTTATTCTCCTTGCTCATTCTAAGGATAATATGATGAAGTTACTCTGCCCTAAAACAACAAACTGTTGGTATTATCTGTAATCAAAACATGGAGCTGTTACTACTTTTGGGACCTGTTTATCTCTCCCTGCATAGCCTGTTCTGCCAATTTGAAATACCCTGTGTGTGGCGTCAACAACTTGACCTATGACCTATTTTAATGAATAATGAATATAATGTTTTATTCTGATTTATCCACTTAATGCCTAGTATTATAATAATTTAATCTCAATAATGCACACACGTACACTGACACAGATATGCACTCACACCCCCTCCCCGAAACCAACGCCTCCCATTCTTTTTTCCCAGTCGTGGTAGATAACGGGTCTGGGGAGCGCTGGAGATGGCTGCATGACCAGACGTGACTGTCTACGTGGGCTTACGTGTCATTTGTTACTCCCACCTCCCACCCTAGTTGTTTGTCGTGTGTTTAGATGTTGTTAGATGTGCAGATTTATGTGCTTTTATGTGCTGAGGTGTTTTTTTTTTTTTTTTACTGTACTCAGACAGGCCTTCTAGTGCAGCCCGGTCTGAGCAGAGTGTTTTTTGCTCCCTGATGTTGTGTATTTCATTGTGTTTCAAATGTTACCCATTCTGACCTGTACATGCTGCTATGTAATGTATGTCTGCTCAGAATGAGGTCCCCCTAATTGCCCCTCGGGGATAAATAAAGTCTTCTGAATTTGAATATAAGCTTTTTGCAGATATATAGTGCTCATCACTTCAGGAACATTTTTTTTACAGCATGTCCACACATCTGCGCTTAAGTGTGACTATCTTTCTGACTTACTGAATCACGAGCCGTCACTGTTTGAGACTACATGGACTCTTTATCTGAGACTTCACATTACAGTGCACACACCCTTCACGTAAGTGCACTCAGCGGGAGTTTTGGAGAACTTGGTTTGTTGCTCTGTGAGTGACTCAATGTGTAAATGATGTCCAAACTCAAATGTACAACTGGAGTGGAATATAAAATTTAACACAGAAAAGTAGATACTGGAGTCAATTCTGGGAAACGTGATTGTTGGAATGTGACAGTAAACAAGCTGAGCCAAACATGTGGTTAAGAAAGAGGGCTGATCTCTCATCTTTGTTCCTCACCTGCCCGAGGTAGCAACCGTCACAACAAGAGGAAAAAAGGCAACAAAGCAGAAATCTGACCGTCTGCACAGAGACAGCTTTGTTTGTGACAGCTGGTTATTTCTGAGATGTTATCTGTGTTCTGTTTGTTTCTCACGAAATGCACATTCCACCGTTTTGGAGGACTCGGTTTGTTGCTCTGTGAGTCACCCGATGTGAAAATGATGTCCAAACTCAAATGTGCACTTGGAGTTGGAATATAAAATTTAACAAACAAAAAAGTAGATACTAGTAGGTGCGTAAGTGAGTGAATGATTCGCTCAGCTCGTTTGAGCTGTGAGCCAGGAGGGAGGGGGTGAGCTAAATAGAGCACATTAAGAGCTAGCATGTTAGCAGAGCGATGCTACTGTGAACTGCTACTCAGGGTTTTTTCTTTCAGTCCATAGCAGAAATGTTTTTGTTAAGAAAATGGGTGTTGTTTTTTTCCCACAATTTTAATTATAAGCTAGATATATTTCTACTAATGAAATTAATTTGCTAACAGTAACTGGGATGAGTCAGTGAATGAGCCAGTTGGGCTTGTGAATCATGATTCACGAGTCAGTCAAGTGATTTTTGAGTATTGAACGATTCATTCATGACTTGCACATCACTACAAGAGACTTAAAGTGCTGGGTCACAACGATCCAGAACTATGGCGAGTATATCGCCAATGGGCTCAAATTTTGTGGTGGTGAGAGCTTTATTGAGCAGAAGTGAAATACAAACTGATACGGAGGTGGCGAGGACAGGAACTAAAAAATAACCTAAACTGGGAAGATCTAACAAAAGAAACAGAAACCTAAACTCACAAGGTGATATGCAGGGAGAAACGCTGGATGATTTACAGACACAGGAAGACACCACAACCAGCTGTTCCCGCCCTTACCGCTTTCCCCCGCCCTTACCGCTTCTACGTCCTCAGTTTTACCGTCTCCGTTGCTGCCACCAGTGGTGGAAACTGGTGGCAGTTTTACAGTCTCCGTTGCTGCCACCAGTGGTGGAAACTGGAATTGGCGGGGCCGTGCTATGAATTCTGGGATATGGTGGGATACACCTCACCCATCCTACAAATTCGGGGAAATGTCCGCATTTGTCGGAGCCTACGAATTGTGACAACCTACGTCGCGTCGGTGTGACGTAATTGGCCTACAAATGCGGCCCACGTCGGCTGGGTCCTAGGAATTGGAACAGACCCTATAACTACATAAAGGGAAACAAGGAAATGGCACACAGCAGGGAGACAGAGCTGAACCTAATTATCCTGACGAAACAGGGAGAGTGCAAAACAGAACACACTTGCTGTGTCCCAATTCAGGGGCTGCATCCTTTTTTCTTTTTTTTTTAAATATATATTTGAAAATGGAAAATGGAAAAAAAAAATATACATAAGAACGTAGTTACAGTTCAGATCATGTATACAAAGATACTGTAAGAAAATAGACAAAACAATATACCTTAGAAGAGGGGGAAAAAAGGGAATGCTCAAGGTATAGAGAAAACAACATTGAAACTATATTTTCGACATAGCTCCTGTGTTTTGCATGCTTTGGAATTAGTGCTGTTTTTCAGGTTGTCTAGATAGTTAGAAAACAGGGCTCTGAAGGCAAATAAGTTTGGATGCTGTCGGGAAAGTTTTTCCCTGGGTTCGTTTTGATTTTGATTGTGATAGGCCAAATAGAATATGTTGAAACTTCAGTTTACGTGTGGGATCAATTTTGGAGTTGATAAGATTATATCGTTTCCTCTGCATTGGTACAAAAAGTACAACGAGTGTCAATATTTTTCTTTATCTAACCAGATATGTCTTTACTGGATAACATCTATGGATCAGCTTAAGAGTAACTTTTCTTACCTTATTGGTAACAATACATTTTCTTGATAGAATCCAAGTGTTATTCCAGTCTATATCATTGTAGATATTGTTCTACAGCTGCAGGTTTGAAAACGATATCTCTTTGAATAATTTGTCTAATACATTTATTTGTGGCTTTATCGCTTAATAAAGGACAGATGTTACTGATGTATATGCTAGCGGGTTTTAGTTCTGGAATAATACAGTCAACAACCGTCTCACCCCATCTGGTATTGCATCAAAAAATACAGCGTATTCTTTCGAAGTAATTGGAAAACCATAAACAGACAAAAATTCCTTTTACGAAAATAACTGCCCATTTTCATTTAGCAATTGACTCACAAGTTCTTCCATCAACCCATTTTTGAATATATAATTATTTGTTCTTAAATGTAATATCCTGATTATTCCAAATGAGATATTTATGGGGAGAAAAGTTATGAGAGTACAACATTAACCAGGATGATAGAAGTTGACTTTGAAAGTTGGAGAGTTTCATTTGTAATTTAGAGACATTGTAATTACATCTTAGTAGAAAATGCATTCCTCCATGTGAATTAAAAATGTGATTGGTAATAAAATTCCAAATTGAATTGGGATTTTTTTTAAAAGTTTGATCCATTTGATTTTAAAGGACACATTTAGAATCAGAATCAGAAGGACTTTACTGCCAAATGTTGAGCAGGTTTACACTATTAGGAAATTGCTGCGGTACTCAGTGCGAACATTTTATATTTAGGTAGGTGAAATCCGAAGAATTCACGTCACCAGAACAGAACTGATTTATCATTATATTTTTCTTAATATAGTGTATTCTCTTCTTCCAAATGAAGTCAAATAATATTTTATCAATTTTTGTACATAGTTCCTTAGAGACATCAAGTGCCATAGCTGCACAAACTAGAAAAAATTGCATTTCCTGAGACAATGCTGGGTGAATGCTTGCCATGCTGAACCTGCATGCTTCAACTGTATGCTGAAAACAGACGGCAATAGCTGAAAAAGCTGAAGTTGGTATTTTAAAAGTCATTGAAGCAAAATGACCGCTGAAACAAAGCTGAAGTGTCCTCAGAACTGCTTATTATTCTAGTGGCTCCGTTGTTGTCCCTGAACTACAGGTTGGATACCTCTTTACCACGTCTGCATAAGACACAGCGGCTGTCTGAACGCTGCTCTGCACTTCTGCACAGGGAGTCTGAGAAACATTTACCTGTTCTTTCTCCTGGGACTGTGACCTTTGACTTTTTCTTGGCATTTTGTTGTAGTAGAAACTGACATGTATTTATGCACAGATATAAACAAAACTCAACCAGGAAACACTGAAAAACTAATAACTCTTCAAGTTGCTATTAACATCAGACAAATGTAAAATGATTTAAATGTTCTTAC
>VURO01047523.1:0-14008 GCA_015108175.1 Pelvicachromis taeniatus | reverse complement strand
GGACAGATTGAGGCACAATGAGTCAGTGGGCTGATAACACAGACAGACTGAATCAGTGGGCTGAAAGCAGAAGGCAGTTTGCGGTAGCGAGTTTGTTTGTGTGTGTGTGTGTGTGTGTGTGTGTGTGTGTGTGTGTGTGTGTGTGCGCGCGCTGCAATTTTTCAAAGGGGAGGGAGATGAGAGGACATCAGAGAGATGATGTTCTTGGGTTTTAGGGGTTAGCTGCAGGTGGGGAACACCAGTCCTGCAGGTCCCTGCGGATGTCTTCAAACTGTTCTTCAACCCCAAACACGTGCCGAAAATAACTCCTGTCCTGTTATTCTAATTAGATTCATTCTCCTTCTTTTTCTCAAGCCATCTGTTTTCTGTCCAGTTTTACTTCACGACTACAATATAGATAAAAGTGTATTTTAGCTTTTACATTACATTACAGCCTATTTTAATTTGTGATGTTAAATGTAGAAATGCTACTATGTTAGAAATTAACACCATAGACGTCTTATCTGATAAAAATGGCTGGGATACTAGTGGCCAACCTCCTCACTGCAAATTTATCTTAGGTTTGTCTTATGTTTTATCTTGTCACAGGAATATTGAAATACATGATTGCCAAGCTATGACGAAGGAAGAGGCGAGGAGAGAGGACCTTGGGCAGCACTTACATTTCCACAGCTTAACATTGCCCTCCTGTGGTATATCTAATGAAGAAGACCTGATCTAGCTTAGCCGTATTGCACTGAATCGGTGAAATTTTTCAGTAATATAATATAATAATATGATATTTTTATCGAAAAATTTATATATTGTTATTTGTTACATGCAAAAACTGTTTTAATTATATTTTTAACACTATGTACCACAAAGCATCAACCAACAAGCCAAGTAGCTACTTACATCACATTTTCAAGCATATTTGCTTAAACATGTTGCTGAATATACAAGCACAGGATAATCAGTTATAACCACAAAGCGATAAATATCACATCTAAACTTTTTTTTATATGTTCCATGCCTTGATAACATCACCACAATGGGGCCAGGAGAAACATTGCTCACAACATATTTTGACAAAACGTTCACATGGCCGGAGCTACTCATTCTGAATCTGAAGGCGACGTGTGGGAATGGGGTTACAGCTGCAGAAAAGTTTCTATGCAGGCGTAAAATGCATTCAACATTCAGACAGATACTAGATATTAGATAACACAAACAATGAAAGTAGCACAGAAAAGCCTGACATTTTGTCATACAAGAATGCCTAGTGTGCACAAAATCAACGCATTTGTAATTGTATCAAAAAACGTACAGTTAGTTCAGTTAAAATTGCATGCAAATGAAACTGAGTAGCTTAAAGAAGAACAGAGGGAGTGGAGGTAAATGAGTTTAAATACCTGGAGTCAACCATTCAAAAGCAACAGACAGTGCACAAGAGAGGTGAAGAAGGGAGTGCTGGGCGGAGTGTGTGGAGACGAGTGTCAGGGGTGATTTCTGTCAGAAGGATAGAAGCAAGAGTGAAAGGAATGTTTTACAAGATAGCAGTGAGGCCCGATGTGATATATGGTTTGAAGATGGTATCACTGACAAAAAAAAAAAACAGAAGGCGGAGCTGCTAAGTTGCTAAGATTTTCAATGGGACTGACCAAGATAAAGATAATTAGACATCAGTACATCACAGGGAAAGCTCAGGTTGAGCAGTCTGGAGACAAAGTTAGAGAGGCAAGGCTGAGATGGTCTGGACCTGTGCACAGGAGTGATAACATATGTGATTGACAACATGGAGCAGCCAGGAGGAGAAGAAGAAATACAGAAAAGTTCATGGATATAAATGTGAAAGTGGAGAATACTAAAGAAAGGGTGAGATGGAGGCAGACAGTCCGCTGTGGGGATCCCTAAAGCAAGCAGCTGAAAGAAGAAGAAGAGAAAGTTATGCCCTGTCTGGAGAAAGGATGAACTCATTCAGTTCATAGCAAGATTTTTATATACTGAGTAAATAAATAAAACGAGTTAACTGTAAACAAACACGGTTTCGAATAGTAACTAACTAAAACTTCACTGCATAGATATAAAACAAAAAAAAAAAGTGTTTTCAGCCTTGTTGTAAACCAGGGATGTCAAACTCATTTCATATGATGGGCCACATCACATTCAGCCTATTTTAATCTTATTAGGCCCAGAAAACTAATACTTTCCTTTCTGTTATTGTATAGATATCTTAGTAAAAGAAAAACAAGTGCAACTGCTACAACTGCTTGTTTTTCTACACAATAAAAAAATCTGTCAACAAAACTCCTTGGGCTTAAATTAAGAAATACATATGTACAATTACAGAAAAACTGAAAATTTTTGTCAGTTAACAAAAAATGTCTTCTTTTCTTTTTCTTTTCACTGTGGTCACATTGAAAAAAGTCTATATCATACAGTGAAAACATGTTCGATTTTCTGTTATTTAATTTTTGATCTATTACTTAGTTGCTTTAGTGTAGTATGTGGGAGAGGTCTATGAGCATGAAAAGCTGTAAGATATACAGTTAAAAGTCACATTTTCCAAAGCAGTCCAGTGGGCGAGATTGGAGTATTTTTTTTGGCCGATTCTGGCCCCGGACCTTATGCTTGACACCCACAATCAAACTAAAAATTTGCACAATAAAAAATAACTAAGGAAACAAACATATTTTAACTAATGAAACTAATAACTAACTTTAAGAACTTGGTTGATAATGTACATTGCAGAATACAAGTACAAACACGGGCTATTGATCTATGGCGTAAGCTTGCCACTCTATGTTCATATTCTATGTTGACGTTCCTCCTCCCGGAAGTCAGCCTATGCCTCTCACGCTGCCTCCTTCAAGCAGCGCGGAAACTGTAGTTACACGTCCGAGTTGCACAAGGGTAAAAACTCTCTGCTGTGAGTTGAATTCACATCGTATCTGTGGCTGTACACCACTGCTGCCAGCGAAATTAAGCCCTGTGTTACGCTTCTGTGGGCCAGTGTGGGGCTAACTGATAAAAAACACTACGACGGAGCATGAAAGCTAGCCACCTGAGTTAACCAACACTTAGTAAGTACTGTGTTCTGCTAGCTTTCCAGATATACCCAATATACTGAACGTCTGGTACAGGTTAGATAGATATCTACTTTATTTAAATGTATCCTAAAAGCATATGTATTCTAATTTAATGAACGCCGTATAGTTAAGGTTTATTATAGTCTATTGTTGAAGAAAGTAATTAGCGTAACAGGTAAAAAAAAAAATCCAGTTTTCAGCTCAGGTCTGTTTTAATATAAGACATCAAATATTGTAGCGGAAGGTTTGTTTTGCTGCAAGACTTGTCAGTGTAGATTAATGGTTACACGGCACAAACGGATAACAGTTGAAAACAACAAACGCTGCAGCGAGCACACTGTCTGATGTTAGTAATTCGTTTGATAAGATCTGTTTCTAGGTTAAACTACCAATCAGAAACCAATAATCTGTCACTCCTCTTATATTTCGTTGACTCACAGTGCCGAGAATCACCGGTGTGTGTCCCATTTTCATCACCTTCTTCTCCTTCTTTTATCTTTCAGAAAGCAAAAATGTCAAAGATCGACAAGATGAGCATCCTGGGGGTGAGGAGCTTTGGGATTGAGGATAAAGACAAACAAGTCATCTCTTTCTTCACTCCTCTGACTGTGCTGGTCGGACCCAATGGAGCGGGGAAAACGGTACGATAGCATTTCTGACAAAAACAACACTTGACTTGTTGAAAAATGACAGCGAACACAAGAGTCGACAGTGTGCCTTAGCACCTGTTAGATTTTCCAAATGCTTACAGAAAAGTTGTAGAAAAACATTTTAGATTGATAAATGCTGCTGTCATGAAGTCATGTCTTATTTTATGTTTTCAGACTATTATTGAATGCCTAAAGTATTCAACATCAGGAGAACTTCCCCCTGGATCTAAAGGAGGTGCATTTGTTCACGATCCAAAGGTTCGTTTGTGTTGAACTGAATGTAAATTTCTCTATTTTTGGTTGCAGTGGTACTCTTAAGACATCTTTGTTTGTGTTTTTGTAATATTTTTTTAATGCAAATTCAATGCCTGAAAACATAAGTCAAGAATAAACTGTGTAAAAGCCTCATTTATGTCACTTGTGAAAATGACAATAAGACTCCTAACTGCTCTTTACCAGTGCTAAATATCTTTATCAGGTAAAGTTTCTACCTTTATTTTGTCTTCACACCTTTAAAAATATCTATAATTTATGAAATTTAGCATTTTCTGAAGATGTTAAAATTCACTCTTATCCTTTACATCTTCTTCAGGTCATGTCAGATGATTTTTTACACCTTTATTCACATATAGCAATCCTCATATGATTCCAGGATGCCCATGAGACGGACGTGCGTGCTCAAATTCGCCTCTTATTCTCAGATGTCAACGGAGAGAAAGTGACCATCCAACGCTCTATGTCATGCACTCAGAAGGCAAAGAGCTACACCTTCAAAAGCTTAGAGCAGGTCATTACCAGATGGAAGTAAGACAAAATCTCATGTTTCTTACGTAAAGTTTTGTTTAAAGTTAAAATGATTTGTATTAAAGTTATTTGTGGATTGTATACTAAGGTTTCTTGACCCTTTTTCTTATGCAACTGTCTATTATAATTCATCCAGAGATGGTGAGAAAGTCAGCTTGTCTTCTAAGTGTGGTGAGCTGGACCGAGAGATGATTTCTTCATTGGGTGTGTCGAAGCCTGTCCTGAATCATGTCATCTTCTGCCATCAAGAAGAGTCTAACTGGCCCCTTAGTGAGGGAAAAGCACTCAAAGACAAATTTGACTCCATTTTTGCTGCAACCAAGTAAATGAACTACAAAAGTGTTGCATTACCCAGTTTTAATCTAAAAGGAGTTGCTGTTAATGTCAGTTTGTCTCTCTCCTGATCAGGTATATCAAAGCTCTGGAGACGATGCGTCAGCTGCGTCTCAAACAGAGTCAGACAGTCAAAGAGTGTCAAGTGGAGCTGCGCTACCTGAAGCAAAACAAGGAGAAGGCCCAGCAAATTCAAGAAACTGTGGCCAAAAAGGAAGCCCAACTGATGGCTTCAAAAGACAGCGTCCAGCAGATAGAGAACCAGATTGAGCCACTTGAGGTATTTATTTCTTTGTTGGTTGCATAGCCATGAGGCCAATTTTCCATCCCATCACATCCCAGAGGTGCTCTGTTGGGTTGAGATCTGGTGATGGTGGAGGCCATTTGACTACATGGAACTCATTGCCATGTTCAGTAAGTCAGTTTGAGAAGATCTGAGCTTTGTGACGATGTGTGTTATCTTGCTGGAAGCAGTCATCAGGAGATGGGCACACTGTGGTCATAAAGGGATGGATATGCTCAGTACTCAGAGAGGCTGTGGTGTTTCAACGATGCTCAATTGTTACAATGGAGTCAAAAGTGCCAAAAGTTATTTAAGTTACCATTGTCTTCCTATCAGCTGGAAGAAGTCCGGTCAGTCTCCTCTGTCCTCTGACATCAAAAGGAATTTTCAGCCAGAGAACTGCCTTTTACTGGATATTTTCTCTTTTTCAGACCATTTTTTGTTTGTCACCTTTCTTCTTCATTCTGAAGCTCAGTTTAAATTTCAGCAGTCTGTTTTTATAAAATAACTTTAATCTTATTCTTATTAAACCAGTTGACCAAATGTATTTTTTATATTTCATATATATCCTTGTCTTACTGCAAATAAGCAACCAGTAGTGCTGTAAATAGCTTAATTCATTAAATCGGCTGAATAAAACTCAGAATAATATTTAAGGTATAATGGTAATCATCCTTTTCTTTTTTTTTATAATTCTTTTTCAGAATCGACTGATGGATATTGACCTTAAACTCGGGAAAGTGATGAAGCTAGATAATGAGATCAAGGCTTTAGACAGCAGAAAGAAACAGATGGAGGAGGACAACAAGGAGCTGGAGGAAAAAATGGAACAGGTAATGTAATACCATGTAGTTTATATATTTTAGTTATATTTTGTGATGAAAAACTTAAAGCAGAAGAAACATTAGGAATGACTATTTTTCACGAAACACCAGGATGAAAAAGATTGAAAAATAATTACGCATGAGACAAGTATTAAAATGCATGATCTAAGTTAATGAGGTTGTATTATTCCTGTTTGTCGCCCTTATAATAGGCTTAATTATATTTATGAATTCATGTAAATATGCCAGACTTTGGCCACACGGGCTAATTTTCTTCTGAAAGAAAAGCTAAGCAGCTGCCTCATTGTACTGTAGAGTCCACTTTGTCTTGAGTGTGAAACTAATTTAAAAAAAGAAGAAGAAAGCTACAGATAGTAAATGAGATTGTTTAACTGGCTCATTGTTATAGAAGTTAATCTTTGGCTAGCATCAATATACACACCTTTTATGACTACTGGATGTTTTCGCTTCTCTGTTTGTTGGGTGATGGGATTTCTTCCTATAATTAACAGTATCAGGACTTAGAACTATATGGAATCAGAGCAGATTTATGGCTGTGAAAGACCAAATTTATTCCCACTATATAGTGTTTTGATTTTAAATTGGATATAAAAGCAGGTCCAAGTGTCTATATTAATTACACTGGGTTAGCCACTCTGAACCATTTTATTTTGTGTGTGGCAGGTGTTTCAGGGTTCAGATGATGAGCTGCAGGAGCTTTACCAGAACCACCACATTACAGTTATTGAGAAGGAGCGAAGGCTGATCGAGTGCCAGAAGGAGCTGGAGAGAGCTGGCAGAGAGTGTCAGAGACTCAACAGAATCAAAGCTGAACTCCTGGTTGAACAAGGTACTCACAGCTGTACACCTGCTGCTACCGGGTAGCTAAACATCTGTACCTGAATGTGAAAGCACACATGTGATTGAATATATGCCAGCACTCTGGCAGAATATCACACTTAATCCTAAAAAAAATGATATAACTGAAAATATTTGTATGGTTAAGGCTATTTTTTTCAGCATAAACCTTTTTGTCTTTAGTACACAATTAGCTTCTTACACACATTTGCTTTTGTTTTTCCTTCTTCCCAGGTCGTCTACAGTTGGAAGCTGACCGCCATACACAAAACATCAGGAACCGCGACACTCAGGTGAGGGGAGGGGTGGCGGCGGAGCACATTTGATAATACAATGCATTGTTTTGAAATCGTTTTTGACAACAACTCGCAGTTGGTCTAATGGAGGCTCTAAATAATTGCAATGGAGTGACAGAGACTAGGAAGATGTCATCGCAGCAGTGTCAAGCAAATGTTATTCCATTAAAAAACTTTTTTTTCATAGTAATCTGAAAAAGTGTCAGGTTCTTCCTTGAACAAATCACACATATTGGTATATTTTTCATCCCCTTTGCCACACAGGTTCGCTCTCTGTCAACATATCTGGAGATGGAGGGCTACGACCGACCACCCTTCACTGCTCTTCAACTTGAGAGCTTTCATCGTCACGTGACGCAGAGACTGGAGCAGGAAAAAGGGACACTTAGCCAAGTTATGGTAAGAAATTAATTAAATCTAAAACCAGGACTTTTCCCGAATTGCGTTATTTACAAACAGAGTTAAACAAAAAATGGGCAAGAATTCTTTTAATTGTTTCCATTTTTGCATTTCTGGTTAATGCTGTTAAGCAGTGCTTTTGTTTTCTATCTGTCTGATCCTCTGCAGCAACTCTTAATACATACATATATCTTTATTATTCAGTAGTGTCATAAAACATTCAATAACCCAGATAGAAACTGTTAAGATGATGTCTGCATTTCATGTGCAGATTTATCTTTTAACTACTGAACACAAGAAGCCACTGAAAATTCCACTCTTACTATATTCATAGATGTTTCTTCATCACTCATGAATTTTGAACTGTGCAATCTAAAATAAAATGGCTGTTTATGTTCATAGTGCCTTATTTTTATGTGTACTTTTGTCTCATCAGGTCGATCTGCACGAAAAGGAGCAACAGAAGCAGCAGTCTATTGATGAAATGAGGGATAAGAAGACTGGCCTGGAGAGAACAGTGGAGCTGAAGAGAGACATGCAGGGAAAGAAGCAGCAAGAACTGAGGAGTGTCAGAGCAGACCTGCAGAGGCTGGAGGGTTCGTCTACTCGACTGCAGGAACTGGAAAATGAATTGGCTAAAGTGGTGAGAGTCCATATTTGGGCATAGTTTTTTTGTTTGTGCTGTGAACTTTAATAGGTGTTTTTTTTTTTGCTTTCTTTTTCAATATTCTTTGACTTTGATTAATTTGCAGAATATCACATAAGGATTAAACTTTGTTTGAGACACAGAGCATATGAACCTGCACGCAGTTATTCTAGAAACAGATGTTCCTGCCCTCCCTATACATTCCCTAAAAAAATGTGTTTAATTTATAGCATGTTTGACTCTTTATTCACACCTGACAAAGAAGTAGTTATGCTCAGCAAAGGGCTATAATTTAATGTTTTGTCATTAATGATGATAACACTCAAATAACAGATAACAGAGGACACACAGAAAGGGAGTAAGACACAGAGATATTCATTTCCTGAGCTTTCTCGAAGAGAGTGTTTGCATAATGTTCAGAATTTTTTTTTATCAACAGTTGTGCATTATTTCCATGATTTATTGTTATCATTTTTGTAAATGAAGTTTAGTGATGCCATTTTTTAAATGTTTGTTTTTCTGTTCAGGAGCGTGAGCTGCAGAGTGCAGTCCAGAACTCCAACGTGGAAGAGCTGAAGGCTGAGGTTTCAGAGCTCCAGAGAGAAAAAGCTGAACTTGACCGCAAACAGAGACAGCTAGATCAAGAGATGGAGATGCTCAACACACACATGACTGCACGCACGCAGATGGACATGCTGAAAAAGGATAAGGTAACGTGTAATCTACAGTTAAAGGGAAAAGAGTTGATGTTGATTACTGCAGCCTTTCTCAGAATGAAACCCCTCAAAGGTGATGTTAAAACAATGTTGCAGAAACTCACACAACTTTACTGTGCTGTGGTAGTAAAACCATGTAACCCTGGATGGTAATCTAACCTTCGTTCTCCGTGCTTTTCATCTTCCCTTCTTTGTCTTTTCCTTTTATGCCAGCTGCCCCATCATGTTTCCTTTCTCTGTTGGCTCTCATTTCTCCGTTTGCTCTTTTAATCTTCTAGGTTGAAAAGGAGGAGCAGGTACGCAAGATCAAGTCCCGTCACAGTGAGGATCTGGTGTCCTTACTGGGCCACTTTCCCAACAAGAGAGAGCTGGAGGACTGGATCTATTCCAAGTCCAAGGAAATTAACAGCACCAGGGACAAACTTGCAAAACTCAAGTTAGTAAAATGCATTTACGTTAAAGCACACACATGATGAAAGAAAATGCTTTTAAAAAGAAGTGTTTCTGAGGGACTGACTAGTGTTATGTTGCTGTTTTTTCCTACATTTCAGTAAGGACTTGGCATCAAGTGAGCAGAACAGAAGCCACATTTCTGCTGAGCTGCGTAAGAAGGAGCAGCAGTTAACCAGTGACGAAGAGAAGTTCTTCAATGTGTGTGGCAGTCAAGATCTAGACCAGGACCTGAGCAAAATGCAAGAAGATCTGGAGAAGATATCCAAACAAAGAGGTTAATGGCCTAAAAAAATAACTAGAATTGGCATCTTGGAGTTAACAAGATCCTTAATTACAGTGTGGACCTTAACTGTAAACTATAAAACGGCCTCTTTTCCACTGGCTTCAAAAAGTTCAGTTGTATAGAACTTATTTTGTCATAATTACTTTTCCAATAAGTTGCTAGTTGTAATTCCTGTTTTATATAGTGGTGTTCATTTTGTAAGTGATGATCCAATGTAGTGTAAAAATTAGGATAAAGCAGAGTAGCTACTTATTGACTTTATTATCATGTCTTGTTTAAAAATAAAAAAAGATTGGCCACATCCAAAATTTGGCAGATCAGCAGGTGATGAACATGTCCATCTTTAATATACATCTTATCTTTTATGTAGATAAGATGTTGCAGAGGTCGATGAGGTCCATTCTAAAGAAATACAGAGTCTTTTGTGTTGCTGGGTGGATTTAACAGGTTCACTGTGTCACTGTTTAAATGCCGCTTCTGGGCTTTTGACTACATTATAAATTAATGTAATGACTGAAATCTTTCCGTCTGAGCTATAACCTCAAAAAGTAAATAAACTTTCTTATAATTGGTTAACATATTCAAAAACATCACACAATCAAGAAAAGTATTTTATCCACATTTTTTACATATAACTATTTATGTATTCTCTTGGTATGCAGTAAGTCAACCAATGAACTGCTTACTTGACTTTAATGTGTATGCTCATTTTAACTAAAGGCCTAAGGTTGGCATCTTTTCTACTAATAATTGTCGTAGGGATTCAAATATTACATATTGATTCATTTATTTTCTCTTTCTGCACCTGTCCTGGTATAGCCATGCTAGCTGGAGCCACAGCAGTGTACACCCAATTCATCAGTCAGCTGACAGAGGACAGGGAGCCCTGCTGCCCAGTGTGCCAGCGGACATTCCCCTCTGAGTCTGATCTGCAGGAGGTTATCAACGACATGCAGTCTAAGTTACGCCTGGTGCCGGACAAACTGAAAAATACAGAGCAGGACCTGAAGAGGAAGGAGAGGAAGAAAGATGAGATGATGGCTCTCAGACCTGTAAGGTACTGAACCACTGGGGTCTCTGATCTTAGTTTGATGCTTTTAAACTCAAGTAAAAACAAACGAAAAAACAAACAACTGCATTTGTATAGCGCTTTTCACAGTCATTAAGGACCCAAAGCGCTTTACACTACATTCAATCATTCGCACACTGGTGTGACAGAGGCGAGGCTGCCGGACACAGCCACCGACCTTCCGGTTTGGAGGTGACCGCTCTACCACCTGAGCTACCTGAGCCACGGGGTAGCTACAACCACCCCGTGGCTCAGGTAATAATAAATAGAAGACAGGAACTGTTGTAATTTAAAACACTACCATAAAACATAGCAAAAGACAAATCCCTGATGTCTTTTCTGTAGTCACCCAGTTGTGATATGCAACAGGCATTTAAGCAGCAGTGCTACACCTATAGGTCTATAGGACTGTATAGCATAAGGTTCCTATACTGAGTTTGATTCTTTTTTCTTTAAATAATTGCATGACTATAAAAGTAAACCGAGAACATTTATCTTTTATAGATTCCCCCCCCCAAAAAAAATTTTTTTTACAGAGTTACCATTTTTCTTCCTAACAAGGAAATAAATAATATATTAGCCTGTGGACAGTCTCTTGTCCTCTTTCCTTTCCAGTAGATGGAGCTAGAGTGTCATAGTTCTAAATTCCTGACCCTGACAGCACACACACACACACACAGTATATGTTAAATCACTGTTTAGTGAGCCAACAGACACTTTTTTTGTTATTGTTGTCAGGACAACTTTTCATGTTAACCTCTTTAGTGAGTGTGATGATAGTCAGAGAAACATGTATACAAAAAACAAAAAATTTCAATGTCATATTTGCAAATATTCTTATCTAAATAGTCACGTACTTACATTTTTCAAGGGTTTTCAGCCCCACCTTGTGGCTGCTGCCTGTATATGTGGTTTGCTAATGGAGATGGAAAAACTTTTATCAGCTGCCATCTTTCAAAGTTTGTGAATATTCTGCTACAGGGCTGTGTGACAATGTATCCAAAGAGTTCATGTGAGGTGATTTTATAAATTCACCTTTTCAGTCTAATTGCTACTGTGTTAGCTAATATTCTACATTAACTGTGGTGTATTTATACTAGGGCGATTATTTTGATAGTCGAATAGTCACTGATTATTTTTGCGATTAGTCGACTAATCAGATCATGCATCTATTGGACGTAAAACGTGCAGCTTATTGCACCAGCATGCATCTGCTCTTATATTCTCCTCCGCTTTGCTCGCCGTTGTTTACATTCCACCGTCAGCTGTTGCGGCTGCAGCTTGTGACGTCATCCACTCAACTGTCGCTAAGCTGCAGTCCGGAGGCTTTCATGATTATTACTGGTGATTTTAACCATGCTAGTCTGGACTCCACTCTACCCACATTTTACCAGTTGTAAACTGCACAACCCGTGACAATAAAACTCTGGATCTATTTTATGCTAACGTGAGAGAAGCATACAGAGCAACTGCTCTGCCCCCACTCGGTCGTTCAGATCATAACATGGTCTTGTTGACACCTAAGTATGTGCCTGCAGTTCAAAGGCTGCCTGTGTCCACCAAATGTGTGAGGAGGTGGAGTGAGGAAGCCAGCCACGCTCTGCAGGTCTGCTTCGACACTACTGACTGGGATGTGCTCTATCAAGCACACGGAGATGACATCAATGCCATCACGGACTGCATAACAAATTACATTCATTTTTGTCAGGACACCATCATCCCAACCTTGACTGTTCGCTTTTTCCCTAACAACAAGCCTTGGATCACCAGCGATCTGAAGTCCCTTCTGAACAAAAAGAAGAGGGCCTTCAGGTCTGGTGACAAAGACAAGTTGAAAGGGATTCAGAGAGAATTGAAGGTTTAGCTGAGGAGGTGCAAAGAGTCCTATAGAAAGAAGCTGGAGGGAAAACTCCAGCAAAATAACATCAAGGAGGTGTGGGATGGGATGAAGAAGATCACTGGCTTCAACTCTGCGGCCCGTCAGCAGCAGGGGGGCAGCCTGGAGAAGGCCAACGACCTGAACCTGTTTTTCAATAGGTTCAGTACTAGACCCCCTGCTGGCCCACCCCCCACCGCATCAGCCTCAACACCTCCTCAGTCTGCCAACCACTACCCCCCAACTTCAACCTCCCCCTCAGTGGCCACAACCCCCCCTCTGACAGTGACAATAGGCCAGGTGAGAACACAGCTGGAGAGACTACACCAGAGCAAGGCAGCAGGTCCTGACCACATAAATCCACGGGTCCTGAAGTCCTGTGCTCCCCAGCTGTATGGCATCCTGCAGCGCATCTTTAACCTGAGTTTGCTGCAGGAGAAGGTGCCGGCACTTTGGAAAACATCGTGCTTAGTGCCGGTGCCTAAGAAAGCCACCCCATCTGGCCCCAAAGACTTCAGACCTGTCGCCCTGACATCACACGTCATGAAGGTTCTGGAGAGGCTGGTCCTGAAACATCTGGGATCTCAGAAGGTCAGAACTGCCTTGTACCCTCTCCAATTTGCCTACCAGCCCCATGTGGGGGTGGATGATGCTGTCATCCAACTGCTGCAGCGTGCTCACTCTCACTTGGATGGTGGTGGTGGCTCTGTTAGAATCATGTTCTTTGATTTCTCCAGTGCCTTCAACACCATCCAGCCTACCTTGTTGAGTGGCAAGCTGCTTGGGATGGGTGTCAGCGCGTCCACTGTTTCCTGGGTTGCCGATTATCTGTCGGACAGGCCCCAGTTTGTACGGCTGGGGAGTACAAAGTCTGACGTGGTGATTAGTACACGGGAGCACCGCAGGGGACTGTCCTGTCTCCATTCCTGTTCACTCTGTACACCTCAGACTTTCAATACAACTCTGAGTCATGCCACCTGCAGAAGTATTCTCATGACTCTGCAGTGGTGGGGTGTATTAGGGATGGCCGTGGACAGCTTTGTGGAGTGGTCATGCAGGAATCATCTCCTCCTGAACGTGGACAAGACAAAGGAGTTAGTGGTCGACTTCAGGAGGAAACAACCAATGACCAGGGCCATCAAGATCTCTGGAGGGGAGGTGGAGGTGGTGGACAGTTACAAATACCTGGGGGTACACCTGAACAGCAGACTGAACTGGAGCACCAACACCAATGCTGTGTACAAGAAGGGGACGAGCAGACTCTACTTTCTGAGGAAGCTCAGATCATTCAATGTATGCAGCAAGATGATGGAGATGTTCTACCAGTCAATGGTGGCGGGTGCCATCTACAGTGCTGTGGTCTGCTGGGGGAGCAATATCAGTCCCAGAGACACCAGCAGGATCAATAAACTCAAAAGCCGGACAAATCTTTGGACATAACCTGGAGACG
>VURO01047513.1:0-34664 GCA_015108175.1 Pelvicachromis taeniatus | reverse complement strand
GGCGGAAAGGCATGTGATCAGATGTAACAGTATTTGTGCGGTATTATTCCACTTGCCACTAAAGTCAGTGCAATGGGGAAACAGCGCCCCCCCTCTCGGTGTGGCCGTTTAGGTGAGGCAGGCTGCTGTAATCACTGCCAGTCTCCTGTAGCCATACGAGAGGTGAGTTGTGTTGTTCCGCGCATCATATATTTAAGTAAGATAAACACATAAAACTTATTGATTAACTGGCGGGCACAGAGGGTAATAAGTGCCTAGTAAGCATATGTCCATTGCCAGTTTTTATGTACTGTTTATTTGTATAATATTGTTTAAAACTGTATGCTAAGGCGGAATGCTAATGGGGGATATTCTGCCATAGTGTGCTGTGCGGAGTGGGGCATCCCGAGCCATTTGCACTGATCCAACACCATTCTGTGTCTATTCAGGAAATAAAGTGGCAAAGATCAGCCAGAGACTCCTTGTCTTCTTAAAACACTACACAACGCAGAGTCGAGGAGTTTGTTTGGGATGACCTTTTGCAGCGGGGCAAAGCAGAAACCGGTTACACTATAACCCAGGTCATAAAATATACATTCTTATCAACTCATCTAACAGGTTCTTATTCCTCTTTAGTTACACACACTCAGTTCCGCAATCACATCAATATGAGAACAAAACTTAAATGCCCAAATATTAGTCTTATTCACATAACCATTTTTAACAATGTAACATATTAGTTCAGCACAAGGCAATCTTATTCATGAGCAAGAATTTCACCCACAAATTATCCTCCACATCACTTTTACTCACAGTAAATTAACAGAACTCCATTTCAGAATGGTTAAAAACACATTCTCACCGTTGCTCTAATTCTGCAAAGCCGACCCGCGCTGGTATCAGACTTGCAACGGCTCTCCTGGATGAAACGTGAGCAATTAGCCTGCGAGAGACCAAGCTAGCATTAGCATAACCATGCCGATAAATTTCCACCAGCTTTCCTCTTCTGAATAGCATTTAACTTACCGGCGTCACATCTCTCCTTCATTTAGTAGACTCCGGACTCCCAGCAGGTAAATACTGACAGGCAAAACTGGCAAAATGGTTTTTCCCCTCTCCGTCTCTGTGTCACTTGCTCCAATTAGCGAATGCTATCACTTCTGCTGCTAAGATCTCGAAGGACCACGCGCACACCATTCACTTCCTGGTTGGCAGGGTGCATGCGCTCTCCTTACACTCCGATTGGCTATTTCACTACCCCTTCACGTGGGATGGCTAAGGATGCATTCAATTGCCCTGGGAATAGTGAGACTTGGCTCATTGTAGCTGATCAAAATGGGAATAAATCCTCCCTCTCTATTATTACAGTGCCAATCTATTACAGTTTTTGCATCTGGGTTACACATGACTACAGCACAGTGATGTGCAGACTAACCCCTAACCCTATCCCTAACCGATGACAACGGGATAACAACGGGATAATCATTTCCTCTCCACGCAACAGGCTTTGGCCTTGCTTCAGGAAATGGACGAAGCAGACTGTGATGAGGAGAGGTTTCATTTGTCCAGCAGGCCACTAATACTTCTTCAGAAGAATCTGAAAAGGAGATGGAACAAGAACCCAACATGCCTCCACGGAAGAGGCACCGTGGTACTGGGAAGCCCTGTATGAGCCACACGGCAAAAGACGTCACTGTGTGGGTAGAAGAGGACATTGGAATGCCCAGTGCAGTACCAAATCGCTCGTGCTTCACTGTTCAAGCTGGACCCACAGAGTCTGCTAAGGTTTGTCATTGCCATAGTACATATGATGTTTATATAAATCCCATTTAGAGTGAGGTTCATGTAAATTTACCATTCTCTATTTGTTTCTTCTGACAGCGCAAAATTACAAGTGTGCGCTTCCTTTGCCTGTTAGACGTGGGGATGCTGCAGACCAGATCAGGGAGTGTACGGTCCATCAAGTCTGCAGAACAGAGCTGGACTGGAATTTGTCAATTCATGAACTGATGGCATTCATTTCAATTCTGTTTGTGAGAGCAATCATGTGTCCCATTGGTCTCATTGTGGATTGCTGGTCAGAAGGCTTTCTGGTGCCAGTAATCAAAGAGATAATGGGAAAGGACCCCAGTCATCAGAAGGGAGAGAGGCTGGCAGAGAATGTGAAACTAATGGAGCCATTTTTGGATGATGGGAGAAATGTCACGACGGACTTTACTTCACTGTCACTGTCGCACAGACCGCTGCATCGCAAAACAACTTTACTGGGCACGGTGAATAAAGTCTGACGTGAGCTTCCTCAACTTGCAAAAGACACTGCACAGTGAGGGGTATTCTCCACTTCAGTGCTTAGAAGTGGCAGTGTCTCCTAGACAATTTGTGCACCCAAAAAAAACAAGACTAGTGGTAAAAAAGCACAAAACAATTTTATTTGAATTTTTCAACATGTGGACAATAGGAGTTCATTGATCGCAAATGTTCTGTGTAAGTGCTTTTATCTACTATTTACACTAATTCATACTCTGAAGGATTCATGGGAGAGGAACTTGGGGTTAGTGTCTTGGCCAAGAGTATTTGGCATGCAGACTGGAGCAGACTGGAATCGAAACCTTCCTAATTGGTGGATAGCATGCTGTACCTCCTGAGCTACAGATATCAAAGTATGTTTAATATATTTACATAAAAACATCACTAAAAAGTAGCTCATGGGTCAACTTAGAAGTCATTGACATTTCACGAGCTGTAGGCCCTGGCCTAGGAACAACTGATTACATTGGGTTTTCTATTTCACAAAAGTCCATTCATTTATTATACCTGAGAAAGCACTGTGGTTTTTTTGGACACACAGAGGAACATTTGGCAATTCACATATCTCACAAATGTTTTACTGTTACCCAGGCATTCTGCACATGGAAGGCCCTGGATTGTTAACCATTTCAGTCAAGTGGACTGAACCACATTTTCTTAAGCTCTTGTCTGGTTGTGGCTTCCTTTTCTTGATTTCTAGAGAGAATCGAGATCGCTTGAATCATTCAGGCCTGTTTCACATGTTTTTCCCTTGTTTATCAGTTCCTCAGCCAAGACGAGCTTGAACTCCAGGTACTGGGAGCGGTTCTTGTCAGCTCATTGCAAGGCCTGACAGTCTTGTCAGTATTGAAGTCATGAGTTGATGAAGCCCAAATCAATGAAATGCAGTATGGTGCGAACGGTCCACTTCTTGGTCCGGCTAGATATTCTGTTGAAGGTGAGCATGTGATTACATAGGACAACCCCTCCTATGTTGATATGATATCTTGGGACTTGGATTTTGCCTCTATTCTTCCTTTGACCATCTGGAACAGCTATCATGGGGCTAAATTCCATGGGCAGTTGATGTCATGACAACAGGCTCCTTGTCCATCCACTTGGTGACTGCCATTTCATCAGGTCGCCATACAATAATTTTTGATGATCCTTTTGCTTTTGTTCTCAGGATGATGTCAGCATTGAGGTGGCACTCTTTTCAGATTCAATTCTTTTGAATTGTTCCGGTACCAAGCAGACCTCTTTCTTGAAGAGCATCCAGAAGAATGACTGTGGTAAAATACAGATTAAAGTAAACCAGTGATCCTCTCCCAGACTGCATTTCCACTGCGTTCCCATCTGCTGGTCTTGAGTGAAGTTGTTTGTTCCCATATAGGTTTCAAAGTCCAGTACTAATCCACCTAGACTTGCAATAACAAACCCCTGTAATCCTGTTTGATTTGGCTTCCCAGACAGAAACTGACAAACTGTACAGACCATTGTTGGCCTACGTAGGTTGAGGCAACCTTTGAGGACTTTCTTTAGAACTGGTCTGACTTTCCACAGAGGATCCTTTTACTTTTCATTTTTTGGGATATCCAGATTGTTCACCACTTTCAGTGAAGACCTGATCTTGTAGAAACGATCACGTGTTATGGATTCAGCTATAATTGTGACTCTTGTTTTGGTAGCCCAGTACATTTTAATTCTCGGATATCATTTTCATTGTCAATGTAGTGCTGTATGCACTACAGGTCAAAAGTGAACCATCATGTGCAATTCTACATTCCTCCAACACAGGACTAAACCTAGGATATAGAAAAAGGGTGTACCCCGCCTCTAGCCGCAAGTCAGCTGGGATAGGCTCCAGCACCCCCTGCAACCCTGAAAAGGATAAGCGGATGTGAATGGATGGATGGACTACAAATGCAACATCACAACTGTTTCACAACATACTGACTCAAATAGCATGGCCCCGCTAAAAGGAATCGGTATCCACAGCAAAAAGTATTGATCTTTAAAAAAGAGCAACAGGAAAGAAGCACATTACATATTTTAAGGGGAGAGAGAGAGTGCGGGGTCGGTGTTACCTTATTTAAAGATCTGACCTGATCAGTGGTAATGACATTTTGCTCCCGTCACCCCAAACATAAGGAATATACTCACATGTCCATCACTCCTACTCTCGTCTGGATTATTTCCTAGTCAGCAGCTCACTGCTGAGTGACATTTTTAAAAATATTATATAATTTCCCAACAGCTTGTGTCAGAACAAATGACCAAACATGCTCCAGCTTCTGTCTCCTGACGAGCACCAGGCAGGGATGCCCACTCTCCCCTTCACTGTTTGCAGTTTTTTTTTAACTACTAGCAGCAGAAATAAGACTGTCTACAGTAATTAACAGGATAAAATGTAAAATTATAGAACATAAGAACAGTATTTTTGCAGATGATGTGTTGCTTTTTATCCAAAATTCACAAGCCAATCTCTCTGAGGTAATTACACTTATAAAGATTATTCAATTAACTGGTTAAAATCTACAGTTCTTTCGATTAATTGCTCCTTCCATAATTCTTCTTCTACCCCACTGCAATCTGGAAATATTAAATATTTAGGTATTAATGTCTCTCCTAAGCTTGCAGATTTAACTAAATTAAACCACATCCCACTTTTAAAGAAAGTAGAAGACGATCTGGCCAGATGGAAATCTCTAGCTATATCACTCATGGGAAGGGTCGCTGCTATAAAAATGATGGTCTTGCCAAAAATAAATTATTTATTTCCAATGATCCCGAATAAACCATCACAAGATTGGTTTGGATCTCTAGATTCATCCGACCATCCATCCATTCACAGCCGCTTATCCTTTTCAGGGTCGCGTGGGGCGCTGGAGCCTATCCACCTGTCCTGGGCGAGAGGCGGGGTACACCCTGGACAGGTCACCAGTCTGTCGCAGGGCTAGCACACATAGACAGACAACCATTTGCACTCACAGTCACTCCCGCATTCAAACCTATGGGCAATTTAGATTTTCCAATTAACCTATCCCCACAATCTAGATTCGTATATTTCTAAATCCCTTTTGAAAGATAAACCAACGCATATCCGCTTAAAAATGTTACAAAGGACCAAGGATAAAGGAGGACTAGATCTGCCTAACTTTCATCACTACTTCTTAGCCAACAGGCTTCAATTCATCTCAGGATGGTTAAAACATACCGTCTTAGATGAGTCATGGATAGACATAGAACAGGCACTATGCAATAATCTAGAGATTTCAAACCTACCATTTATCAGCCCAAACATCAAACATCATGGATGCTTTAAAAGAATCAACATCAGCTCCTCTCTGACAGCTTGGTGGGAGTTTCTAATAATAACATAATTAGTCTTCATTAATCCCATGTAAACGTACACCTATCTGGAACAACCCTGACATATTACATAAAAATAATATGATTAACTTTCCAGATTGGAGTTGTAAAGGAATTAAATACTTGGAACATATATTTGAAGGAACAGACTTTATTCTGTTTGACACACTCGTTGTACAACATGGGATTAACAAGAATAGATTTTTGGAATATCAGCAAATTAAATCTATAGGAAAAAAGAAATTTAAGCCTAATCAAGCCAAATTGCAAAGACCACCAAGTGTGCTACAAATTTTGTAATCTCAAAACCCCCAAATGACTGTCTAAAATATACAGAACACTCTCTAAAATAGATGAATCAATATCCCTTCCTATTGCAAAATGGATATCTATTTATCAGTCAGTTTAGACCAAAACCTCTGGTCTCACTATGTTAAAACCCTTTAAATTGATTAGAAATCCCAATCTACAATTAATACAATACAAAATACTACATAGAGTGCACTATACAGGTCAGCGGATGTTCAGGATGGGTCTTCTAACAACTGCTCACACTGTCATGATAATACACCTGACAATTATATCCACCAGTTCAGAGGTTCTGGCGCTGGATATGTGATGACTTATGAATGCATGAATACAGTCCACATGGCTTCCACTGGCTCCCAATGAAATTCAGGATAATATACAAACTTCTTCTGCTCACCTTCAGGGTCCTTCATAACCTTGCTACTCCTCACCTTTCTGACCTGTTTCTAACTCTTCTGCCCGCTCACTTCCATCTTCTTCTTCTATCCAGCTTGCTGTGCCTTCTTCCCGCCTCAGCACCATGGGAAGCAGAGCTTCCAGCTGCTCTGCTCCCAGGCTGTGGAGCTCTCTACCCCCTCATATAAGAAACATTGGTTCTCTCCCCCACTTTAAATCCCAACTCAACACCCATCTGTTCAAATCTGCATATTCACTGTGAACCTATTGTTTGATAATTTTATCTTGTGCTTTTGTTTTTATTGTTCTTCATTTTGTCATTGTCCTATTACGTGTTTCATTCTATTGTTAAGTGTACTTGGGTGTCTTGAAAGGCGCTTTATAAATAAAATTTATTATTATTATAAGAAGACTCCTCATGAACCGGAACAATAAAAATAACCTTAATTTTAACAGAGACCGATAGGTTCGGCTCGGGCAGCAGTTGAAGCAAAAACCCGGGTGTGGCAGGAGTTCAGAGAGGCCATGAAAATAGACTTTCGGACTGCTTTGAAGAGATTCTGGCAAACCATCAGGTGACTCAGGAGGGGAAAGCGGTGCTCAGAGAGAGAGACTGTCTGAAAAACCATATTGGCCTCTGCTGCCATATTAGATTAATCTCGATGGGTTTCTTTGATGATTGGGGAGGTCGTGGTATTGTCCTGCATTTGTTAGTGTGATAAAATGTAAATGATGCCCATTAAAAACACTTAATGATAATAATAAGTAACAATGACAGACTTTAAGAGTTCTGTTCCTTAGAGCATCGAGGATGACTTCATCCCTCTCTACTGCACATCCATAAGCATTACCATCATCTTTCTGCACCTTGTTCAGTTTTGTTTATTACTCGTCACTTGAGTTGGGGGATACCAGCAATCCTAGTTTGTTTTGGGTTTTTTCTCTTGTAGTTTAGTTTTCTAAAAATGACTTAAGGGGAGAAGCCTGAAGCCCGACAGTCCATTATCACGTTGGTTCAGGTTCTACTTCCTCTTGTTTGTTTTAGCTCGGGCTCCCATCTTCTGTGTTTTTTTAATAGGGTCTTTGTAAGTAATCACATTTTCACTATTAACTCTTGAATGAAAGCACAATGTGGTATCTCTTATGTTCAGTTCATTTTAGCCATGGATTTAGGGACCATAACATATCCTCTCTACTTTGAAGACTTGGCTTAAAACAATCCTTTTAACAAAGCTTATAGTCAGGGTTAAATCAGGTGACCCTGAACCATTCCTTAGTTATGCTGCCATAGGCCTAGGTGTTTGGGGACTTCACATAATGCATCTCTTTTTCACTTTCCATGTCTTCATAGGCCCCTATTGCATTTGAATTTAAGCTCTGGCTCGCACCCATGTGTCTTTTGTCCTAAACACTCTGTTCTCTTCTCTTTCCCTCACCTCAGACCAGTTGTGGTAGATGGCTTCCGCACCCTGAACATGATTTTGCTGGTGATTTCTTACTTTAATAAGGTTCTGGGTCAGTGACCCAGTGTTTTGGATTTTGTATAATTATTTTTTATTAGTCTTTGGTTTCATCTTGGTTCATCTATATTTGTGTTTTGTATTTCTAGCACTTAGATTTTGTTTCCTGTGCTCCTCAGGGCTCTGGTCCCGGTACTCAGTGCTCCCTCTGTTTAGTGTCTGGTCGGTGTCTCTGTACCTGACCTGGTCCTGATTTTCCTTCCCTTGTGTCATTATGTTCCTGACGTACCATATCACTATCGTGTGTCTGAGTCTGTGTCGGTGAGCTCTGCCGGTGTGTTTCCTGTTTTCCTTTGAAGGTCCGTATTTCAGGTTAGTGTATTCTGTCTTGCTTCCCTTGTCTCGTCTTGGCCAATTAGATTCAGGTGTGTCTCCCTCCTGTGCGCCACTTCCTTGTTACCAAGTGTGTGTATTCAGTGTCCATGTCTGCTCCTGCTTGTCGTCGCGTCGTACCCTCAACTAGCTGTGTGTTTTGTCTGTCAATCTGCCTGCTTGCATACCTAGTTTGTATTCTCAGTTTACTTTAGTTTGTATACAGCAATAAAGTTGTTTTTCAGTTCACTTTCTGCCTCCATGAGTCTGCATATTGGATCCTTTTCCTGCCTGCACACAGCCATGACATTTTTTCCTTCCCACTCTCTCCAAGTGCTTGCAACTTGAGGTGACAGTTGTTAAATGATGCATAGCATGAATCCTAAATGAATGAATACTTAATCACATTGGATTATGGTGCAACTAGATGCAGAGTTTTAAAAAGTATCAGGGGATCATCTGTCTTTTTAGCCTGTTTTACTATTTCACATTAAAACCAGGTGTCTTTGTGTGTTTTCTAAACTGATCAGAACCTCTGTGGGAGCAGTGAAATGGCTTATCTGTGGGAGACTGAGTGGGGGACTGAAAAAGAAACAGTCTTCCACACAACCCCTGATATGACCTAATGTTTGTGAGCAGCAGGACTGTTTCAGTTTCAGTGGCCCAAGCCTAATACACAGACTCCACTGTCTTAAAGTTAAACTTTCCTACAGAACTCACACAAATATTATTATACATTTATGTATATATAAGATCTAAACCACACCTATAAAGTCCTTTTTCTACAAAAAGGTTCTTCTTTGTTAATCCTGAAAAAAGAAAGTCTTGTCCACATTAGCACTTCATTCATAGAAAAACACAGAAACCAGACCGAAGGGTTGTCAATAGAAAATCAACTTGTCAAAGCCATTTTGCCCAAACAGAAGTCTGAAGTTCAGTTCTGGTAAAGTTTTGACATTTAATTGATTTAACTGATAATTACATAACCTACAAGAACCATAAGTTATTTACCCATTTTAATCAACCCTCTGACAGACGCACCGGCGTGTCCAAATCACATGAGACAATATTAAGACGACACAGCAACAAGACGCAGCGAGTCTCTGTTTCAACTTGTGTTGAAAGTGCGCGGACTTCAAACTATATACCGGTTTTTAAATTGTTTTGATAGGCCACGTAAAACCAGAGTTATGAAAAACAAAACTACACGCAATGTTCTTTTCTGAGCTGTTTTTCTGAGCTGAGATGGGGGGTTTTAACCCGAAAAACCCTTCCCTATTGGTGTTAAAGTGTACCATGATGACTAATCAAAAAAATGATATGGCAACATGTGAGATTTGGTTATTTAGGAAGAGGGTGGAGTTTTAGGAGTGACAACGGTGAAAGAGAGTGAGCGAGTGAAAGAAAGAAAGAGCGCGTTTTGCGATGTGGCGTTTACCGTGTTGGGAGTCTATAGATAGTGTGTTTTCTTGTGTAGTTAGTGTGTAGTGTAGTCGTTATTTCGTCTGTCAGTTCTACTGCTGATTGTAACAGTTGCTGCAAAAAAGCCACCAAAGGCAGCCTGCAGTGTAAACGCTGTGGGTAATGAAGGAGAGCATGAATACAAGTGAAGGAAGGGAGTTTCCTCCGAAAGGTGGCTGGCCTCTCCCCTAGAGATAGGGTGAGGATTATGGCCATCTGGCAGAGACTCAGAGTAGAGCCGCTGCTCCACCACATTGAAAGGAGCCAGTTGAGGTGGTTCAGGCATCTAACAGGAATGCCTCCTGGGTAAGGTGCCCTGGGAATGTCCCACCTAGAGATTTTTTTTTTTTAGCTTTTCTTTTACTTTAATTTTTTTTGTGTTCCTTCTGCATGATTACAAAGTCATAGGAAGTATAGGTGTTGAGGCTGCTGCACTGGTGCAGGATAAAAATTCTGCATGCCACAAATGCAAATTTTAAATATTAATAATAATAAAAATAAAAATAATAATAATAGCAGTATAAAAAGAAGAAATTCCCCCCTCAGATCCCCTACGTGGGACCTTGAGGGTCCTGCGCAATATCTTTGGTGTTCCTAGCACTGTGCTGTTCTGGACAAAGGTCTCAAATGTTGTCCCTGGGATCTGCTGGAGCCACTCATCCACTTCCAAATAAGGTGTAGGTATACTCATTTCAAACAATTAACACTTATTTCCCTTTAGGGGCGGTTACATGCAATTTCATAACTTGGCTTCATTTTTATTTCTCTAAGAAGCTCCCCACTGCATTAAAGCAAGCACAGCATTTATGCTTTATGACTATTTAATGCAGAGAAGTGGCAGTTTTTACAGCTCAGATATGACTGAAAAATAAGTATTTACCAACTTTGCCTATTAGGTGCTCTGCTGTGCAAAAGCTCCTGTTGAGTTAAAGTGCTTTCAGAATGCAGTGAATATTCTACTTTATACATTTAATATTTCATAGCTTACATTTCTAACTTTACCAATTAAGATCGCCCTGGGGGAAGAAGGACTCTCACTCTGTCTCCCTTTCTCTCTCGCTCTCTGTCCTTCCCTTCTCTCCTATGGCACAGTGTCAATTAAAATGACATTTGGTGTCACTGTCACTGTCGATGAAATGACACGCTTCTCCTGAAAGCCTTAATAAGATCACCCCTCCACCACTCAACCCAAATATGTGCTGTAATTGTTCCATATTCAGTCATCACCAAATGTTTGAAACTTTGGCACTGTTTTCCCCCCATTCTGTACACCCTTTTCCAAGTCTCCCTCAACTCCCCCCTTTGTCACTTTACCCCTTTGCCCTAAAATCATTTCATTTTAACTTTTCACACAGTCAACTGACAGCACAGACAGCATCTTCACATCACTGTAAAAGGCAACTGCCCAGTATAGGTCACCTGAACAAAAAAGGTGGTTTGCAAAAGTGTTTCGACCTGTTCGTGTTAATTCTACTCCAAACCAATTACCACAGTGAATCTACTTTAAGGTCTTTTCGTGCTGGTTTCTATCTTTGTTTTGTGTAGTCGACTTGTTCAGACCTAAAATCAAAAAGAAATTCATATGTGTGTTCTCATTAGAACATAAGCTTGTTTTGAGATGGGACTGCAGCCTGAGGTTTATATTGGGGCAATGCATGTCCGCTCAATTTACAGAGAAAGAAGAAAATAATGTAACAAGACGTGCAAGAAATTACTTTCTCCTGGGAGTAATTAAGTAACATACTTCAATACTTTTGAGAAATGCTTTCGGTGTAATATGTTATTTTTTGAGTAACAACTCCAACACTCATCACAACAAAATAGGGGAAATACCTCCAACATGCAGAAAATGTTTAACTGCACACTATGCAGTTCATTTGCACTAATTTAATGTTTTTGATTTGCTGCTTAGCAATGGTGATGAGTCTCAAATCCAGAGAGAACCCAATGGGAATCCATAAGAAAGTAACCTGTTAAACCTCAAACAGCTTTCTGAGCTTCCTGCTCAAAAATGACATGTTCAACATGAATGGAGTATTTCTCTGCAATTACAAACTCTGTGTAAACATTTCATCAGAGGTGTAAATATTACAGCAAATGTTACTGTGTCAAAGTTACTGGGGCTGGAACACAGAAAAAACAAGTAGATCTTTTCCTCGCCTAATTGATTTTTTAATCATAAAACCCCTTTATAAATATGCTTGGATTCACATTTTAATCCAGAAAATCAATAATAAACATATAAGCATAATTTGTGCAAAGATGTGTGCTTCTGAAATTAAACAGTGAAAAATTCCTGCACTTTTAATAAATAAGTACTCAGACGTTGGGCAGTTTGTTAATAATAATATATTATAGGATGCACCCTGGACCCAGTGCAGGTGGTGGGAGACAGATGGACTCTAGCCAAAATAACATCTGTGATGGACAGAGTCTCCCACCCCATGTATGTAAATGTAGCTGAACTGCAGAGCTCCTTCAGCGACAGGAGATGCGTCCTAGATGCACGACAGAGCGTTTCCGCAGGTCCTTCCTCCCTGCAGCTGTCAGACTGTACAATCAAAACTGCTCCCAACAAACGTAGATGTTCACATGAGCACAATTTTTACAACTACACACCGCTGTAATAATAACTTGTACATTATTCTTGCACACTGCTCATTATTTATTATTATTATTACTTTTGATCATTTTTTATTTTTTTATTCTTATTTATTTTCCTCTGTTGCATTCTGTAGATATTCCTTTTCTGTGAAGGTTGTGTTTCTGTTCTGTGTCTTGCTCTGTTGGTGTGTGTGCCTCCTGCTACAACCGAATTTCCCCCTGTGGGACAATGAAAGGATTATTCTATTCTATTATCACGTAAACAAGATGACCACCATCATCAGTATTTATGGAATATGATTGTTACATGGCAGCGTGTGACGCCTCTATAAAACACTTCATACAGCTCATCGCATGATGGCAAAATGCAAGAATGTATAAAGGAACATGTTTTAATATAACCCAGTGCTATTTTCTTTAAACATTCACTCGTAGAAGAAACCATCAGTGACAATTGCACAGCTTTACTCCAATGTGTGGACACCAACAACACTTTGTTTGTGTACGTGCTGCTCCAGTGATGAGCAGCTTGTATATTTAATGGTAACCTTTCCTCAGTTTAATTCACAAACTATGGTTCTAATACTTCCTTGACAAACTATTAAGCATTCAATTGGTATATGTAAAACTGAAACTGCTCTCCTTTTAAACTGACTTTCTTCTGATTGGCTGCCCCTCTCAAATAATTTAGAAATATAGACTAAATGGATGGGGGGGGGCACTGTTCTTAAGAGCAGTGTGCCATGACCAAATGACATACGTCTGCTCTCAGTGCCATCATAAAAAAACAAGGTTGAGACATAAGCATTTAGAGCAGTCTGAATCTTGTGGTTTTTGGATTTTTGACCAGGTAGGCCATCTTTTAGGTCAACAGCAATTGGTAAGCTTCAAATATGTGGTATTCTGAAGTTCACAGGCACTGTTTGTGATATTTTCTTTTAAAAACTACTACTTGGCGATTATTAAAGATGTCTTCGATTTTATTTGTATGACAACTAAATGAACATATGCTTAAAAAATATGTTAAAAAACAACAACTAGTGAACAATTAGTGGGAACAGGTGGGGTAAAACTTAATTCTCATATTTTAGTAAACAAAACAACAGAACACTTTTTTTAGTGATCTATATTTTCGTGGGGAATGTTTTGTAAGCTAATACTTTAACTTGGGCCACTAATGAAAGGTCTGTGATGGTTAAGTTGAGCTTCTACTGCTTACACATTTATACTGATGCCACCCCACTGCTACATTGGTCACACGAGCTACTACATCCTGTTACTGGCAGCAGTGCTAGATTAATAAACATTAATGCTTTTCTTCAGCTGGAGGTCCATTCTTATGTCTTTATCTTTTATATGTTCATCTCTTGACCTGCATATCCAGCACACCTCGGCAGCCCTCTGATTATCTTATCACTCCAGTGGTTGCCATGTTGACGGCAACACTCGGCGGGCTCTGTCAACACTTGACACAATTGATTTTGTGTTTGCTGACTGCTCGGAAGCCTTTAACTCCAGGGGTGGGGGAGAAGCAGGAGGGGGCTTGTGTATGCTTGGGATGGGATTTCTGCTCTGACTGATAGGTTTAAAAAAAAGCCAGAAAATCCCTTAAACGAAGAAGGTGACAATCAGATTTTTTGTACTAACATGCTTTTGCTAATTTAAGTCATAAACTGGTTACCAATCTAATCCACTGACTGCAGCTGTCCTCCTTAACAAAAGGTTAAACTACAGGTTGCTGTAGTTCATGGATGATGTCTCTCCTTTCTTTGCCAGGAAGAGCCACCTGCTCTTGGCGAGGTCTCGTCTCAACCGGTCTGTTCTTCCCCTCGAACTCCCATCTCCAAGTGTGGAGATCTGGTCCTCTCCCTGGAGTACCATTCTGCTGCAGAAAAACTGCTGGTCACTGTGATCGCGGCCCGAGATATCCCAGACAAGGCTCGAAGTGGGATGAGCGCCTGGCAGGTGCACATGGTCTTGCTGCCCTCCAAGAAACAGCGACACAAGACGTCTGTGCAGAAAGGCTCACTCCCGCACTTCAATGAGACGTTTCGCTTCTCGCGCCTGGAGCAGTCTGACCTGCAGAAGTCAGCCATCAGGTTCAGGCTGTACGCACTGGGTAGCAGAATATCACGTGAGCGAATGATGGGGGAGAAAGTGCTGCGTTTACGAGGACTTAATCCAGACGTGGGGACAATGGAAACAACACTAGTCCTGGAACCTAGAAGTAACCTGAAGGTAAGTAGAGGAAAAATGCCGTCAAGTTTTGGGTGTAACTTAATTTAAAAAGCTTTTTGTTAGGTTTCTATTCAGTGTATCTCAGCCACCACGCTTGTTTTTATTCCTCAGAGTGTCGACTCCCAGCTCAGCCTGTCTGCCGTGTCTCAGAGCGACAGCGCCTCATCAACCCAGTCTCTGACCCACGGTGGCGTCCCTGAACTGCTGGTGGGTCTCTCCTACAATGCCACAACAGGACGAATGTCTGTGGAGCTCATCAAGGGCAGCCACTTCAGGAACCTTGCCACGAACAGGGCACCAGGTCTGCAGGGAGCCTCTCACACACACACACACACACACACACACACACACACACACACACACACACACACACACACACACACACACACACACACAAGAATACTTGAATTATATACATTTGGTACGTGTTCACTGTATACATGCCAGAAACATCCAGCAAGACTGAAATTACATTCTCTTCCCTCTTCGTCCCCTCTCCTCTTCCCTCCTCGTCCCGTCTCCTCTTCCCTCCTCCCCATTGGTCCAGACACCTACGGGCGACTAACTCTGCTGAATTCAGTTGGTCAAGAGATCTGTCGGACTAAGACAACAGTACGCCGTGGTCAGCCCAACCCCGTGTACAAGGAGACATTTATCTTCCAGGTTGCTCTCTTCCAGCTGTCAGACGTCACTCTGCTGATCTCTATCTACAACCGCCGCAGCATGAAGCGCAAGGAGATGGTGGGTTGGATTGCTCTGGGCCAGAACAGCAGTGGCGATGAAGAGCAGCTTCACTGGCAGGACATGAGGGAGGGTCGAGGACAGCAGGTCTGCCGCTGGCACGTCCTGCTGGAGGCATAAAATAACTGGCGGGCAGGACTGTACTTTCTTCTGTGGTTTTTCTTATATTTTTTTATTCTGTACTTAGACAGCTTTAGAGCTTTTGGAAAAGAAAAGGCAAGCCTTGATTTAAAGGGTGGGATATTATGGGTTATATTATTATTTCAGGCCTCAATGATTCACAGAATCTCCCCACAATAAGACAATAAGTCTTGTTCTTTTTTTCAGTTACTCACAAATCAGAGTGAAAATGTAAACTAAACTGCAGAGAAGAAATAGAAAGATGCAACATTCTGGAAATATTAGTGGCACATGTTGTCGGAAGTGCCACGGATTTGGATTTTTGTTATGGGCCGAGAATGATAAATGCTCCATGAGGAAGTTCTTTTAGGTCACAAAAACTAGCAAATTTATTCAGTAAATATTCAGTGAGCTCTGCTGTACATCAGCCACCTTTTCATTACAATCTTATGATTTTCATGCCATTTATTATTTTAGAGCACATGGATGCCCATCAATTTAATCAGTTGTATGCTCACTGGTTAAATTCCACTGCTACACTGAATGGAGTGATTGGAAAGCATAGAGACTGCAGAGAAATACATTCAAGAATTCAAGTACATTTTACTGCAATTTACATCCTTCCTCTGAGCTTAAAGAGCTTGGTTAGCTGGTAAAATGCAAATATCTGTAACTGTAAACACACAAAAAATAAAAAATTATAACAGTAGATATCATGTGAAAAGATCAAGGTGATTTTTTAAAATAGATAATTTATATATAAATATATTATTGCTTCTCTCACAAAAAATGTAAATGTTATTATTTAAAATTGTATGACATCTGTTACCTGTCTCTATACTTCATTGCCATCTGTTAATTAGGTTCAAGCAGTGTGATCACAGGAAAATAATCAAAAGTCTGAAATTCTGAATCAAATCACCAACATGGTCACTACATGACCTCCTGGTCACGTCTGAATTGTTTTGTTTTTTGTTGTGTTGTTTCTTTAACAGCCTCCAAAGTTTTTAATCCGCTGTCTCAGTGGATTAAAAGCAGGCATTCCAACTAAAAAAAACAGCAAATAATCATTCCATTTATTTTAACTTTATCATAAATCTGACAAAAACTGTCCTGAAACTGACGAAAAGTAGATTTGTTGGGAAAAGCTAATGTGTGGATTTAAGGGTACTGTTGGGAAGCTAATCCCACAGAAACCAAACTCATGTGGTTTTCTGTGAAGGTTTACGTGACAAATGACAAAAAAGTAACTAATCTGACTCATTCTGACTCCTGTTTAAAATCAAAAATCAACCTTTTTTTAAGGTCAAAAATCAACTTGTGCTCTCAGTCAGTGTATTGTTTACTCCAATAACTCCACATGGTCAACAACACTAAATCCAAAACCCAATGTGCTGTTTTGACTGAGAGAATCAATACAGTGAAAGTAAATCCTTACCTCAGCCTGACAATTTTCATCTTTCATTAAAAGAGGCCAGTTGTTATCTAATCCAAGTCTGATGCAAGCTAAAAGATAAAAATGTAATTAAGTCATCATAGAGACATTTAATGATTCAAATAAAAAAAGTGTTTCATTCATTTTTCTTAAAATTAGGTATTAAAACCTCAGAAGACTAAAACTTTAGACATGAAATCATAATTTGTGTAACAAAAATTAAGCCAAAATGCAAAAGTACTTTGTGAAAAAGTACACCCTTCCTGCTTTTGTAGGAATTAAGAGGGAAAGTAGCAGTCAGGTGCTGCTGATGAAACGCACGATAATAAGTGTGAGCGTCATTATTAAAACAGAAGAACATGGCAGCACGGTTTATCTTTGCCAAGCCGCATTAAAGCACAAATCTTCTGGAACAATGTATTTTAGACTGATGAGACAAAAGTAGAGATGTTTGTTCATGATGAGGAGAATCACGTTTTGGTGACAACCAAACAGCTGCTCAGTACAAACAAGCATGTGGTGGAGATGTGATGATCTGGTAGATATCAAAGTATTCTAGAGTACTATCATATTCATACTTACATTCGATGGACCGCAGCTGTTGTAAACATGCTGAAATGATCAGATTAAAGGGCTCATTTAATCTATAAAGTTTCCTCACAGTGAATGCTTTGTGAAAAAGCTCAAGTTTTCTGTGTAGTTTAAATAAAACAAGATGTAAACTTACAACATATTCAAATGTAATTAAGTTCAAACAGTGACCTAAGCAGTGCAGTAAATGAATGGATACTGGATGGTACTATTTAACCATGATAACATTTGGTGTCTTCTTTTTTTTGTTGTTTTTGTTTTGTTTTGTCCTGTTGCTTACCCTAAAATTGTAAGGCAGCTTTCACGGACATTTTAGTTTCACTTTTCAGTGTAACTTTTCAGAAATATGACTAAAGGATCACGTACCCATGAAATACTTTAAAAAAGAACCAATATTTTCTGATTCATTTGGAGAAGAAGGATGTCTCATTCATATGCAGCGCTCATTCATATTCTCCTGACGCTTGTGCTACAACAGGCAGGAAGAACAGCAGCTGGAGGCTCTTAAACCCATTGGGATGAGCCTCATCAATCCTCAATGATGTTATTTGGCCTGAGCTCAGTCTCCTTCACAGGGCAAAGCTCATTTCAACATCCACCAATGCTGAGCTCAAAAGAGGCTTTAAATATCTCACTGCAGCTTTTAAGAACCGCCAATGAATTACCCTGGAAGTGTGTGTGTGTGTGTGTGTTTTTTTCCCCCAGTCACACTGTGGTAATTGGTAGTTATGGCAGTAAAACCATACAGTGTGATGAGGGTAATGCTGCTGCTAATGCTCTTCCTTTTCCCATCTGAGCATCTTTGAGTCATAAGGCAGCAGCACAGCCTGAATCAGGGGATTATTTTTGTTTGTGTGGAGAAATACTGTAGCTGAACCCTCGCGGGTTCGCACACTGAGAGCAGAGATGTGTTTACTCGAGCGTTTGTTTTCTTTGGACAGGTGACAACACAGGTGATGCCATGAATTAGAAATCAGGGCCGATTATTTGTGTTTAATGTGTTAGCATACCCCTCCCCTATGAAAAGACAGCTGACAGTTTTCACTACTGAACTTTCACCTTTTTAACATACCTTGCCTAGTTTTTCCATTATCCATGACCTTTTTGAAACTCTTTAGAAAAAGGAAATGTCAGCGTGTTAACAAGTGCTTATCAAGAAAGTAAGCTATATCTGAACAGCTTCTGATTACTCCGTGATTTGTTATGTTTCTACAGTCATTCAGGGACGTTTCCAGCAGAAGAAGGACACGTTTTTATCCTTTTTTTCTTTTAGATGAACATGAGTCGCTTGTTGAGGAACATAGGTGAATGGACTCATTTTGTATCTATTTAACACAGGAACCGAGCTGTAAATGCTTTAAGTTCAATTTGTAGATATGCAATGGCAACTACTTCAGGTGTACATTATATGAAGCATGAATGATGAACAGTGCTGGAGCTACCTTAAATAGGCATCCAGATCATTTTTTTATTTTCTACACTGTGATGTAGTTCAGTTTAAACCCTCGAAAGACAAAGTCAACCAAATCCCATCAATGTTTGTTTGATATAGACAGCTGCAGTTCACCCATAAATATTTATATTTGCGTTATTTTTTTCTCAAATTAATAGTCATTTTCAATAGTATAACAATGTGTTTGAGAAAAATGTACACATTTTTATATATGTGGAAATCACATGGGTGTAACAAACAAGTAATTGTGATGCATAGAAAATGAAAAACCTGCCAAAGTGTCTTAAACTGCACGTGATGACTGCATACATTATAACATGCCACTGTAATTTAGCTCTTTGAGAGCAACGCTAACGTGACATTGCTTGGACATGTGTATCTCTCCTAGCTAAAGAAGACATGGAAGTTATAGGGCATTATTACAACAAAGAACCAACTCTGTCCAAACATAGTGAGAATATGCAGAGCAAGGTAGGGTTTCTGGTTGTTGGTTTTTAACCTGTATTTTCAATGTTGCTATCCAATTATTTGTTAGCCTCTTGGCTAATATTAATAATAATATTAAGACTATATAACCTTTATAACCCGTAAATTCAAAAAATAGATCAAAAATGGTTAGTATTGCAGGCATCCCAAAGTTAGCATCTTGTATTGTGACCAAAAAGAGTAATAATTTATTCTCCTGTGGTTTCACTTTGAAAAGAAAAAAATATAAAAACACAAACACAACTGTTAAATCGCCTAAACTTACATTTTGTTGTCCAAAAAGCAGTGAACTGACAATTACAATAAATTGACAATTAACTAATTTAGGGGTTAAGCAAAAAGGTAAGTTTTTCCTTTTAAATCAGGTAGCTAAAATTACTAGGAAATTTTTGTCTTGTATCAGATTAGGATTAATAAAAGTATCCAAACCATCTTTGTTACATTAACGTTAGTGATGACACAGCGCATCCTGAAATGTATTTATTTTCCTAATCTTCTATGATCTTTGGCAGATGAGCCCAAAAAATCCACATTCGATATCATATCAAATCATTTTATTTTATGGTATATAGAGAGAAATTTGACAATCCCCTGTGAAGAAGCATTTGTCTGCATTGGGTAAAATAATAGCACTCCTACCGGCTTCGTACTTATGAGTGTGAATAGTGACATGAATTATATTTACTGCACAGATTAATATATTTTATGCATGTTGAGTTGTTGTATAGAATCTATCATATCTATTATATTTTTTAAAAATAGTAAATGTTTAATGTTTTTAAATACGTCCCAGGATTGTATTTATATACCTGCATGCTCAGTTCAAGATCCCAGGTTGTATTACAGATGTGAAACAGATTGTGTGATCAGATTGTGCTGCAGATGTAATGCAGTTGTAATACTGATGAAGTGCCTGTAATATTTTGAGATGAAACATATCTACCACGACAAAGAGTTGATACACATCTGCATGAAGCCTCCTTGTTGTTCTCTGTGAATGCTGCTCTAGGACTGCATTTGCCTGGAAGGTTTATTTGTCAAGGCCCTGGCCAGGGCTGAAGTCAGACAAGTGCAAAGCCAGTCTGTAGAGGGTTGAAACAGTTTCAGAAACCAAGACCAAAAAGTTTTATTTCATGTATCAGCAAATTCAATTTTAGAACAGCTAACAGAATATCAGTTTTAAATGAAAGCTACTTTGGCTTCTTCGGCTCTATTGCCCACATTGGCCTTGTACAAATGAGAACACTTGTACTTTTTAAATAGGTAAGCTGGCTTAATTTGATATTTTTTTGAATCAGGAGACAATAAGCATAGTTTATAAAGAGTGGAAAACAGCTAGCCTGGCTCTGTTTAAAATTGGACATAGTTTTACCTTTTACGGTAAATCATTGTTTTTGTGCGTTTTAAACGCATACGGTGTGAGTGTGTCAAACTATAGCGGTGCTGTTGGGTTTATCTTTTTCTGTGGACAAAGCCTGGTTAGCTATATATTACTACTATCAGTGTTTACGTTAAGCTATGCTAATCACCTTCGGGGTCTAGCTCGGCTCTTAAGACACAAACATGAGAGTAACTAATCTTCTCATGCAACTTTAACGTGTAAGTGTAATTTCTTAAAATGTCCAGGTATTGTTTTTCATGTTTTATAATTAGAGTAAAACTTTGCTAAATTTTCTTTAAATAAATATAAAAATTTTAAGATCCCTGTGATTGGTGGTTATATTTAGGTACTGGAAGGTTTGGTCATCGTTTGCTTTAAGGCACTAACAGTGATTAAAGACAATGCTTTTCCATACAATTAGACCTGACCTCAGTGGTGTGTAGGCTACAAGGCTAATTTGATGCTTTATACACACCATCTACTCCAAAACTTCGAACTGACTCTATAGTTTTTTTGGGGGGGGAATGAATAGCAATTAAATTTCTATGAGACAAAGATAAAGCAAAGTGTCTAACTTCTATCCTGCTGTTGGCCTACCTAAGAAGTATAGTTGTATAAGGTCAAGTTCATGAGTCATTTCAGGCCTGTAAAGAGACAGTGGACATTGATCCTGATCCTGCACTGACTATTCTGCAGCCCTGGTCTGGGCTGTGCATGCTGAGCTCCCGCAGCACCCAGAAAGCACTTTTTGTACCAAGTTGTCATTGCCAATAAAAACCAGAAGATCCCTGCTGTGGTAACGTCTGCCTGCCATCTGTTTTCTTAGGTCCTCTCCTCACTCCTGAGCATGGCTTGGATGTTTTAATTCTGAAAATTAGGCTTTTGTAGTTAAAAACAAAAACATACGTCACCGCCCTGTGATTGAATTTTAAATCTTTGTGCTTAACAACAAGAGCAAATCAAGAGTGGATTAGAGACTGAAGAAAGCGTCTTGTGTTTTTCATTTGTTTTCTGCAGAATATAGCTTAATCTTTGGTGACAGATGCCTTAGATTTAATCCACAAATATGGATTTGCAGCTTGTTAGCTGTTTCAAGTCCATATTCACAGAGCCTTTATTTTATTTTGTAAGTCTATCGTTAAAAGAGTTTGATAGTACGCAGACACTTGTGACTAGTGTTTATTTTAAGAATGTCTTTTAAGCGACTGACAAGGTCCTCTAATATAGCCTGCTAGCAATTGTTTGATTATTTAGCCACTGTGGACACCTGCCTTGAGGTGAAACCAGTGACAGTGGAGACCTGAAACTTATTGTTCTGTGTGCCTATTATTACTAAAACTGGATTGGATTAAAGACACTAAATAATCAATAGATGTCAGGTAGTTTTTCAGTTTGTATTTTGGCAAAATAAGCCCAGAGTTTGCTCTCCGCACCACACTGTTTACATGTAGGCAAACAAAACACGATGGGTCCAACACTGTTGGATTTACTTAATCCAAAAATGGACAATGGTTGTGCAAAGATGTTTTGCTTTGGCTTTGGCAGCAACTTAAAACACTTGAGACAAAGTTACTCAAACATGAGGCAGTTGTGTTAAACACACCAAGGATGCTTACATAAATCCAAGAGATGGCCAGTCTCGTCTTTTCAGTGAAACTATGAATGAACTACAAACCCAGAAAGATTCCAGTAACAAAAATCTCGTCACACATTCTCCATATTCATGTGCATAGAAAGGCACAAATCACCCATTGAGAGATGCAAGATTAGGACAAATGGACAATGTTGGAAATGATTACAGAGGGATGCAAAAACAACCACAAAGAGTGCAAAAAACATCCACAAGGACACAAAATGACTCAAATAAATCACATCTGGATCCTTGGAAACTGTTAAGGGGCCATGACCTCATAACTTTGCCCACTTTACCGGACTGATTTCTATCTCTATTACTCATTAACAACACCAGAAAACGGACTTGGATTTAAAAACGGTGTCCGTGTTTTTCTTCCCAGTGAAACCTTTAAAACTCGGCTCTGATCCACACTAAGAGCACTTTCTAAGTGCGCTGGTAAAAAAAAAAAAGAAAAAAAAAAAAGAAGAAAAAAGCGCGAAAACCGTGTGTCGGCTGGATACGAGAAGACTGGGACTGATGCTGGAACGTCATCGCCGCACTTACTCTGTTTCTTAGCAACAGAAAACATCTGCCTCCGCCAGGACCAATGACGGCGGGCGCTGAGCGGAGTGTGTTGTCTTCTGTTGCCATGAACGGGATATTTTAGGAGTCTGGAGAGCAGCGAGCGGCTCACCCCGACAGGAGCTCGAGCTCTGCGCACGTCCGCCGTCTGTGTTTCTGTTTGAACCCACACAGGCTGTGACTGCAGGCGAGCTAGAGAAGCGCTAGATCGCTGTGAGTACGGTGGATGAGGCGCCCAGGAGAGGACACCACGGTAGAGAGAGGAAAGCAGGCTTTAAAAACTGCTGCTCTACAGAATTATTTAAAGGTAAGAACCTTCAGCTTAAATATAATAGATGTGTCGGTGGAAATGTTTTTGCAAAACAGCTGTTTCTTCCCTGAAGTGTTAAAGACGTCTATTTGTTTGAATGCTCCTTTAAAACAGAGGAAACGTGCTTTGCATCAGTCGAAATGAAGAGAAATGAACGAGAAAGGAAGTTCAAACAATGCAGATGCAATTCACTGAATAATAATAATAATATAAATAAACTCTGTGATGAAATACTGGCATGGCATCTTGATTACGGAGTGTTTTGGGGGTGTAAGTGAATGCAGGGGTTGTCACTGTTATTACAGCAGCTGCTGTTTTTTGTTTTTTTTTTATCCTAAATATACTCAGGTCTTTATGATGAAAGTGCTGCTTTTGCTTTAGAAAGAATACTATTTGAGCTGTAAACTGTTGACTTCAGTTGGCACAAGGTTTTTGATGCAAACCATTAAAAAAGAGCTTTTCGAAATCTTCTTATCAGAGCGATGGAGCTGCTAAGAATTGGGAGATTGTAAAACTCCTGACCTCCTGCTCCAACATATTCCACTTTTAGCAATATTATTTTCAGCAAAAGAAAAGACAGCAGGCAGAATGTGCACAAACACACTGACACACACTTCCCACGCAGCCTCCATCTCTCTCTCTTTCCCTGTGCTTGTGCATCCATCACCATGCATCCTTCTCGAGATGCAGTTGGACGATAGAATCTGTGTGAGTCACCACAGCAGCTTCAGGGGAGCCGGCGTGAATGTTTCACGACGTAAAGCATCCCACTCTGTGTTTATGATTGATATATGGCATTTTAAATAACATCACCCACACATGCACACGCATTCAACCCTTTTATCTCTCCTCCTCTCTTTTGATCTCTCTTATATTCAAATGAGCGGATTTTGGAAGCAACGTCTTTAGGTACATTTGGCCAAAAACGCAGCATTGTGTAACAACATGAAAGGATCAGATCATGACGTTATACTGCAGTGCACATGCAGTGTGTGGGTGCTGTAGTGTGGGAATGTATACATCTGAGAGGTGTTTTATTAATGCCCAGAGTGGTTTAGCTCATAGTTCATGTTGTGCAGATTTCTCATAGTTGCAAATGCCAGTGTAAACTGCAAAAGCTCCAGGTGAAGAACGCAAAGATTGAATTTGATCAAACGTGAAGTTTCTTTGTTTATGTGCGGATATTTTGGTCCCTGCTGCTCCTCATTTATCCGTGTTATGTTTCCCAGCAGGAGTCTGAGGGCGATGTGGAGGATCAAATCAGCTCTGATTTAAACTCCGGTCTGAGAGCTGAATTGGCTGTGGACCAATCGGCAGCAGGTAATCAAACCTACTGTCTCTTCCCACAGTCCAACATCTCTCAACCAGGAATTGAGAGTGATGTGACAGAAGTCTGCCATTTATAGCTCTTATTTTTCCATAGATTACGCTAACTGGCCCTCTAGTGGCCATGTGCATCACAACCATTGGCTCGATGCAGCAAAGACAGAAAAGAAAGAACATTTTGAAAAAGTTTTCAAATGACAACATTAATAAAAATAAAATTGGTAATAATACATTGCAAAATAATGCACATTTATTTGTTTGAAATAATACATTAAAATCACAAAAACTTCAAACTATAAAAACCAACTTGAGTCAAATACTTAAAAAGAGAGAAAACATAACATAAATTATGTACACATTAAATAAATGTAAAGAAATGCCACAAAGTGACCCAAACTAACTGAACAAAAGATAAAATTGACCAGAAGAAGAAAGCTGTCCACAGGTAGACAGAGAGACTAAATCAACACAACACAGTCTGTCCTGAGAGGCTGAACTCTCTTACAGTCTGTGCAAAAGTGTACAAATATTGGCTTTAATCCAAGAATATAGAGACAAACATTCACGTTATAAAACATAGAAGCGTTTTTTCTCTGGAGAAGCACTTAACTTATAACCAACCAGTGAAATCAGTGTAACACAGAGGCTTCAGCACATTATGTTTGTGGTGCTGTGGCGGTAGAAAGCAGTGATCTCTGTGTGGTTGTCTCCAGCAGCTCCTTCCCCGTGAGAGAGACCAAACCATTCAACAACGTCGAAAGTTGCTTACTTCAAGAGGAAATATGCGGAGGAGGAGGATTTACACCGAGGCCTACGTGGATATTTTCAAAAAGTACGTGTTCTTTTCTTCTTCTTTATGTTCTTTTTCACCTGGTTTTCTGTGCCTGAAAAACCTTAATACAACAGCTGAAACATTTGGTGACCTCATAGCTGAACAGGTTCTTCAAATGTTTCTGGCTTTTTGCTTCTTTTCTACTGCCTCTTCCTTCTTTTGTCTTCTTTCTTTGCTTCTCTCTATTAGCTGGCCTTCATCATATCCTTCAGCTTTATTCCAGCATCCTACACAGCCTCCACTGTTTCTCTGCTTTGAATACCTGAAGTGTTCACTCTACTTTAAAAAGTTTATGCATTTCAGGCATGAATGCAGTTCAACAAAAATAATATGTTACAATAAAAGTCATGCAATAAAAAAATGATACCTAGGAAGATATGCAAGTCTAATCAGGAATTGGGGAAATATTCCCTGTTCCAGCTCAGTGTATATATATATATATATACACTGTGTGTGTGTGTGTGTATATAAAACCCTAACCCTAAAACACCCAAGCTTCACTTTTTGAGAAGCTAAAAACATTTGACATTAGTCCAATTTTGTCCAGTTTTACTCTGATAACCCACTTTTGCCCTTTCATTTCCAGTCAATTGTTTCCTGTCTCAGCTCTGAGTTTCACTTTATAATAAAAGCACCATATGTTGGAAGTTCTTTAAAGACTAGCTAAAGCTGCCGGGTAATTGTAATACAGTAAAAACTATAGAATTACGCTGAAAAATATCAGCATTAAAAATTACAAAAGTATTTCAAGTATTGGAAAGTGCTTGCTTTGCAATTTTAAAGTACAACCACAGTTCAATCACGAAAGGTGGACAAGTTAAAAAAAATTGATAAAACCCCATTTTCTACATATCTGCATTAAATGTATACTAAAATACCTTCAGTAATAATAAAAAACAGTGCGCATATGTAATGTGTAGAAAAAATCCTTTTTTCTGGTGTACTTCTTGTGTGAAAAATCTCAGTATAAATTGCCAAAATTAAAAAAAAACGTAAACACACAACCTGACCTGCTGCCTTCATGTTTGCCACTTGCAGCACTTGATACTGCAGGAGGACCGGAGCTGCATACTGAGGTTGTCCCTGGAGAAGCTAAGGTTCCTGGACGATCCCGAGGCCTACCTAAGGCGCTCCGTCCTCATCAACAACCTGCTGAGAAAGATCCACAATGAGGAGGAGGAACTGGAGGCTGAGGAGGAGGAAGAAGAAGAAGATGAAGTAGATGAAGAGGAAGAAGAGGTGGGAGTTATTGGGGATAGGGGACAGCGGAGGCTGATGTACCCAGACAGGAAGAGGGTGAAGGTGCTGGTGACAGACTGCTGCTCCTCAGGCTTTGGCCTGGAGAAGCTGCAGCACTACCGGCTAGTGCCCTGTTACCCGTCAGCTGGTTGCCTGTACAGCCTGGGTACTTGTCCGGGCCTCACCCCAAACCATCAGGTCCTCCTGTACAACCTGGATGACAATGGCTGACTCTCTGTCCCTCACCGCCAGGCCTTTTTTCAAAGCTGGGAAATGCAGCGTCAGTTCATGTCACAGGTATGTGGACTCGCACTGTTTGCTCCAACCAGCAGGAGGAAGGCTGCTGCTGCTGTTTTTTCTCCCTGTTCACTAAAAATGCTTTGAGGGGAATGTGTCGCAGGCTCTCTTTCGTGCATCAGCAGGACGTCACCTCTTCTCGTCTCCTTGCTGAGAAGTAGAGGTGGATTCAAGCAGCTGAGAGACCATATTCTTCTTCTTCTGCCTCAGGAGTGTTGATATCAAACTCTGCTGCAGCATCACTGCTATTTACTGTTTGTGCAAATGTAAGAGACTTTAAGCAGGCAGCATCTTTTTTTTTTTTAATTATTTGCAGTTGAAGTATTATTGGTTTTTATTGTTACTGTTGCTCATGTAAACTGTGAGCGCATTCAGGGATTTACAGACTGCTGGCTACTTTGATGCACCTTGGCTTGCGTGGAGAATATTTGCTGACATGCTTCTGTTATCTTTTTATGCTACTGTGTCATTTATAAAATATTCTGTGTAACATTCCCTGGATCGTGTGAATTCTCATGCTATGAAGAACTCAAGGCACTCATTCCCCCAGGGTGCGTTTACTGCCTGTGGGAAGACTGTTTCCTCTCTGTGGTCGAGGTCCCGTGATCATGTTTTCATTTTACAGCACTTTTGCTGCCCTCTGCTGGTGAAAAATAAGCATTTGATAGTAGCTTGTGTTAAAATAAGAAAACACAGGGATGCTTTGTTTTAAACCCAACTACGATTTAGCATTTATAGATGTTATATACAGCTTATAACCCACAATAGATGTAAAGAGATTTGTCAACAACTATAACATCTGCTGAAGCATACAATATAGCAAACATTTAACACATATGTTTTCACATGAGTTATAGCTGTTGGCAAACACTATTATTACAGTACTAAGCACCAACCGGTAGTCTGCATAGTCTAAATATCCCAGAATATACATATATGTATAATAGAGAGAGATAATGCTAGTGGCAGTAAATGCCTAAATATAAAAGAAAAAAATAATTTTTTTGCTCTCTAAAAAGGAGGAAATATTTTTTTTGTCAGTTCTGTGAAGTTAAAATACTTTTTTTTCTGATACCAAATATTGTTTTTGTGAATGCATTTCAGCCTCGCGGTGTTTTAATGCTGAATTGCAGAGACCAGAAGGCCTTTAACTTGATGTTGCATTCCATTTTGTTCTTACTACGGTTCCAGCACCAGTGTTTTCACAGAGGACCAAGGTTTGCTAAAGTGGTCAGAAAATATGTTATTTATCACGGCACATTGGTGCTTTATAAAGCCGACATACCTGCTGTATGACAACAGTGATTGGTTATCCATCCTTCTTCTGTGTCTTTTCGTGTGTTCAGTGTCTATCCAGGACTTTTACTGATTTTGACAATGTGCATCTTGATAACAATCACTTCAATGGAAAAATACAGTAAAATAAAATAAAACAACAATGTCAAACTAAAGGCAACTATTAAAGAGAAGCTTGATATTTTAAATCAAGAATTTATATTTTGATGAATATGAACAGTCTGTATTTAAGAAACTATTTTGAAAAAGGGCCGTTAAACTTTTTTCATGTGCTTGATTGTCAATTAAAGTATGTAATGTGACATTTTTATTTAATTTCTTTATTTTTCGACCTATCTATCAACAAAGCGCGGTCACGTCACGCCATGACGTTTTCAATTCCGTTGAGTGTTGTGCGTGCGCGCCGGGAACCACCGTTGCTTTCAAGTGCTCCTAACAAAGACAGACTTTACATCCTTACATCAGCAACCGTCACCACTGCAGACAGAATTTGTAACAGAGCATAATTACGTTTTTTGATAAAGCACAACTTTTAAATATTATGGTCTGTGAACTAAAACGTTACACAATTTAATTTTAAGCATTTATGAACTGGAGAGCAATACGATTACATTTCTGCACCCACAAAGAGTTATAAACACATATATCACTTCAAGATATTTTTCACATATAGGAAAAAAAAATTAAGTACACAAAATAAATATGATTCAGTATTTCTTGACTTAAAAAAAAGAAAAAAAGCATTTTATTATAGACACTGATATATCACACATTGCAGTACACACATGGCAATTTACACCACGGGACTGTAAAATTCTAACTGCTTACTGTCAGTCATTCGTCCTGGTTACTGCATCTAAAGCGATCTCGACTTTGGTGCTAAATCTGTGTACGTTCCAAAGAAACTGAAGTTGACTGAGGAAAGAATTGTGACATTTCGTGCAGGACCTAAAGGCAACGGGGAAGGCGCGTTCCACGGACCTCTCGTGGATCTGACAGTTGTACATAGCGGAGCGTTTATCGCATCCAGACTCAGACAAACGGCAGTAGCTCTCCGGTTCTTTTTATCAGATACGGTTCGACTGAAAACGGAATTTCTTATTTTAAAAAGACTCAATTTGTTGTCATATTTTCTACCATTTGTAAATGCTTCAAGGGTTCACCTCTGAGTGCCGCTCTGCCATGATGTACGGGTTAGCTCGCTAACGTTAGCCGGGGAGCTAGCATCCACAGTTCAGAGAAAGTAACGGAGTACGCGTTTCTTCGGTTACGTGAGAGTCGTTAAAAAGAATCAAATCATGGAGAAAATGAAAGAGTTGTACCACTGTCTCCAGGACCCTCACCTTGTCGCCCGCTTTCAGAACATTTGCGGAGTACGGGGCACGTTTACGACCACCGGCAGCAGCAAGGTAGCGGACCAGGTTCACTCGCACAACAACGGCGCTTGTCATCATCACGTCGCCGGAGAGGATGACTGTGAAAACTTGTCTGTAGGAGCTGGGGAAGAAGAGAAAATGCAAACGGCGCCAGCGAGGCTTCGGAGAAGGATTGCGTATTCTAACGTTGCTAATAACTTTAAAGGTGAAGGTGAAAACCCGTCACAGAACGGGACAGCGGTGTCTGCGGCGACCGCCGGGGGAGAGACGGTTGGTGTGGGCAGCAGCCCCGCGGGTCCGGGCGTCCGTAGCGGGACCGCGCAAGACTTATCCCTGGCAGGCGATTATGAGGAGAGCCAAGTCGGAGGAGTCTTAGGTCCTCCACGGAGCAGCAAGGTAAAGCCACTCCGCAAGAATTCTCTAACAGGCGACGATGGGCAGGAGTTCCTGATCGACAACCGCTTCTTGTACTATCTCTTTACTTTCGGAACCGAGCTGGGCAACGAGACTTTCTACATCACCTTCTTCCCATTCATAACGTGGAACGTGGACGCCTTCGTCAGCAGGCGACTGATCATGGTGTGGGTCTGGGTTATGTATCTGGGACAGTGTACCAAGGATGTGCTCGGCTGGTCCCGACCGGCCTCACCGCCTGTGGTCAAGGTGGAGGTGTTTTACAACTCCGAGTACAGCATGCCGTCCACGCACGCAATGTCGGGCACAGCCATCCCCTTCGCCCTGTACTTCATGACCTACGGCCGTTGGGAGGTAAAGTCCTTTTTCACACATACACAAACTGGATATAAGAGAAATGAATTGGAGCCACTTCCCCTTAATTTCAGTGAAAACAACGGAGGAAGTTGGCTTTGTCATATTTCATAATATTTTGACAGCACATTTTTCCTTACACGCAAGTGAAATCCTTAGAGTTCATTTGAGAGCAGAGGAAACGCAGGTGGAGCGACAGAAGCTGCCACTGGGTAAAATCGAAAGAAATCATCTTTTCCTCCCTCATTTAATGTACTCTGTTGCAACCCTGGAAACTGCACGCACACCTTCTGCAGGCACAACTCCTTACAGGGGGAAGATATTATTTTATTTAAAAGGGTTTTGTGTCAAAACAATATAAAAGAACAAGTGCATTTCTGTAGTTTTTGTTAAATTTTACAACATATCTGCTTATTATTTGATCACCAACACTAATTTTTTTTTAAGTATACGTTCCAAATTATTTATATACTGTTTATTAATAGATTTTTATTTGGAGGACAGTGCAACAGCTTTACTCAAATGTAAACTATTATTAATTACTTGCTTTCGCTCCAGATAATTCCAGTTCAACCCACAGTCCAAACACATGCAGGCAGTGGGGTTGTATCTTGTGTCTCTCTGTGTTAGCCCTGTGGCAAACTGCCAAACTATCCAGAGTGTACAATGCCTATTGCCTCAGCTGGGATAGGGTAAACTTTGATAAGTAGAAGAAAATGGATGGATACCCTACCCTAATGTGTTTCACAAACTAAGAATTTACCACGAACACACTGCATCATATCATTTTCTAAGTTGTGAGATTAGCAGCACTTCAGATACTCCCACTGGCATTTTGTTCTTTACCACATATGTACACATATCAGTGTGTGTGTAATGAGACCAAATTCATGGATTTATTCCATTGGTTGGGCACAAACTTTAGGAAATAGTGAAAATTGTCCACAATTAAGTTGAACCCTCAAAACCAGCAGTTCAACTGAAACTGAGACACAGCATGCTCATATTTGAACAAATTGTCAATTATAAGGTAGGCTTGCCCTAAAGTAATAGGGCTTAGTTCCTTTTTACTCGAATGGGCACCATAATTGTCAAAATGGATATAATGTTGTATTTTGTAATTAACACTAGCCGTGGAGCTCATAAACACATCAGGAATGTGTTTACTAAAGGTCTAGATCATGAGAGCTGAAAGCCATCTCCCCATAATCTTCTATTCAATGAGATTTCTTTTTACTACCACCAAGCTCGTCCTGTCTGACATATTGAATGCATGCTGAAGGCACTTCGCCATTAGCTTCACTTTATAGACCTGGGAGCTATGTCCTTATATTATATATGTCTGTAATTTGATGTCAGACCTATGATCCTCCATATAATCACCTGACCACGTACTCTTTTGCTATTTGCAACCCATGTGAACACGTGCCAGCCTCTGCTACAATATCACTGAGACTTTGCCCTCTGAAGTTAGTCTTCTGAAGTGCCATCATTAACAATTAATAAGCTGTTGGGTCAGAGGATATAGTGACAGCAGCTGTGGGGTGACTATGGAAGCTGCATGAAGACAAAAGCTGACTCTTGACTGGGTAATTTACTGCATGAAATCATGCTTACTATGGTTAAAGCAAAGACTGAAAGCCCGACTACAACTGACTGGCCTATGGAGCAGACTGCTCCTAACACAGCTAAAAAGAAAGCTTTTAAAGTCCAGCACCAGTTTTGACGATGTGAATATTTATTAATTTTGTCTGATATTACTCTGCTGGTTGGATAAAATAAGCAGCTAATATTTTAGAATTGCCCATCTTGGATTTTGGGCAATTCTGTGACTTTTAGTATTTAAAACAATTATTGCAAAAGTGAGGAAGTTGGCAAAAGGTAACGCGATAATGAAAGTACCTTGTCAGCGGCATCAGTTATGCAAATCAGTAGTTGCACAACTGATGTTAATTAGCTGAAAGTTCATATTCAGCCTTATGTTTTCTGGCATTGTTAAAAAACATTTGAATAACATTAATGCTGCATTTCCGTTTTGACAAGCCATTTCTCTTGTTTCCTTTATCTCCTCCTATTTAGTGTGGAGGAACAACACCATATTGTGTCCAGCCTGTAAAAAAACAAAAAAACCCCAAAAAACAACAGTCTGTGAGCCCACTGCTGTTGTCTTACTGTGCATCCACACATTGAGCACGTGTCCGACAAGCTGCATGAAGCCTGTTTGATTCATTAAAAAAGAAAGAAATAGAAGAAACTCAACAACATTGTAGCACTCAACTGTGCAGGCTTTTTTTTGTTAACGACAGAAACGTTTCTATTTTCTACTTTTCTAAACTGTTTTACTGTATACTGTATGTGTATATATATATATGTGTATGTATGTGTGTATACATATGTATATATGTATGTATATATACATACATATGTATATATGTGTATATATATTTTAGAGGTGGGAATCACCAGACACCCCACAATACGATATTATCACGATACTTAACTCACAATACTTAACTCACGATACGATATTATTGCAATTATTTTTATATTTTGCGATATTCTGAGTATTGCAATACGACATTTTGTGATGTATCACTTTTTTCTACTGCAGATTCTGTCCATAAAGGTAAACTTTATCAATATTCATTTTATTCATTTTACTATGTAGAGATTGGGTAAGGCTGTGTCCGTGAAAAAACGTCATGATGGTATCACATACTGGGTTCCAGCGTCTTTAGCATGTAAGAAAAGCCCTCGTTTTCCACAATGTTGTAAGGACATAGGTCTTTGCAGATGAAGTACGTGATAGATTGTGTTATTTTCTTAGCTCGTTCTGAATTGGGAGATAGCTTTGTTAAGCTAAGAGTGTCCAGCGTTGGTTGAGCTGATTTAGAGCGAGCTTTGCCGTCCTCAGTTAATGTTATTTTTGGATGGTGGCGTGTAAGATGGGCCCTCATGTTCGAAGTATTCCCAGAGTACTTTATTTTCATACGACACACCTTGCAAATCCCGTGTGTCATATCCATCTCATTTGTCCCATCCTTGTTAAAAAATCCAAAATATGTCCAGACATTTGATTTAAATGCAAATGGTGCTTTCCTTATTTCTTTCTCTTCCTCCATCTTTGTTTGATCAACTTTCCCACATGCTAACCTAACCTCTGCTGACCTCACTAGAGAAAAAACTCAACAGCACCATCTGGTGGACTAGAAGTTTTTATAATAAAATATTGATGTCTGCTGTCCCTGTATCGATACATTATTACCAAACAAAATATTGCGATACTATGCAGTATCGATTTTTCCCCCACCTCTAATACAAACGCACGCACGCACAGTGGGATGCAAAAATTTGGGCAATCTTGTTAATCGTCATGATTTTCCTGTAAAATCATTGGTTGATACAATAAAAAATGTCAGTTAAGTATATCATATAGGAGACACACACAGTGATATTTGAGAAGTGAAATGAAGTTTATTGGATTTACAGAAAGTGTGCATTAATTCTTTAAACAAAAATTGGCAGGTGCTTAAATTTGGGCACTGTTGTTATTTTATTGATTCCAAAACCTTTAGAACTAATTATTGGAAATCAAATTGGCTTGGTAAGCTCAGTGAGCCCTGACCTACATACACAGGTGAATCCAATTATGAGAAAGAGTATTTAAGGGGGTCAATTGTGAGTTTCCCTCCTCATTGAATTCTCTCTGAAGCGTAGCAACATGGGGGTCTCAAAACAACTCTCAAATGACCTGAAGACAAAGATTGTTCACCATCATGGTTTAGGGGAAGGATACAGAAAGCTGTCTCAGACAGTTCAGCTGTCTGTTTCCACAGTTAGGAACATATTGAGTAAATGGAAGACCACAGGCTCAGTTCAAGTTCAGGCTCGAAGTGGCAGACCAAGAAAAATCTCGGATAGACAGAAACGACGAATGGTGTGAACAGTCAGAGTCAACCAACAGACCAGCACCAAAGACCTACAACATCATCTTGCTGCAGATGGAGTCACTGTGCATCGTTCAACCATTCGGCGCACTTTACACAAGGAGATGCTGTATGCAAGTGATGCAGAGGAAGCCTTTTCTTCGCCCACAGCACAGAGCCGCTTGAGGTATGCTCAAGCACATTTGGACAAGCCAGCTTCATTTTGGAATAAGGTGCTGTGGACAGATGAAACTACAATTGAGTTATTGGGGCATAAAAATGGGGCGTTACACATGGAGGAAAAAGAACACAACATTCCAAGAAAAGCACCTGCTACCTACAGTAAAATATGGTGGTGGTTCCATCATGCTGTGGGGCTGTGTGGCCAGTGCAGGGACTGGGACTCTTGCCAA
>VURO01047507.1:0-13696 GCA_015108175.1 Pelvicachromis taeniatus | reverse complement strand
TACAGAAAGTGTGCAATAATTCTTTAAACAAAATTAGGCAGGTGCATTAATTTGGGCACCACAAAAAAGAAATGAAATCAATATTTAGTAGATCCTCCTTCTGCAGAAATTACACCCTCTAAATGCTTCCTGTAGGTTCCAATGAGAGTCTGGATTCTGGTTGAAGGTATTTTGGACTACTCCTCTTTACAAAACATCTCCAGTTCATTCAGGTCTGATGGCTTCCGAGCATGGACAGCTCTCTTTAACTCACACCACAGATTTTCAATTATATTCAGGTCTGGGGACTGAGATGGCCATTCCAGAACGTTGTACTTGTTCCTCTGCATGAATGCCTCAGTGGATTTTGAGCAGTGTTTAGGGTTGTTGTCTTGTTGAAAGATCCAGCCCAGGCGCAGCTTCAGCTTTGTCACTGATTTCTGGACATTGGTCTCCAGAATCTGCTGATACTGAGTGGAATCCATGCGTCCCTGCACTGGCCACACGGCCCCACAGCATGATGGAACCACCACCATGTTTTACTGTAGGTAGCAGATGTTTTTCTTGGAATGCTGTGTTCTTTTTTCCTCCATGCTTAATGCCTCTTGTTATGCTCGAATAACTCAATTTCAGTTTCATCAGTCCACAGCACCTTATTCCAAAATGAAGCTGGCTTGTCCAAATGTGCTTGAGCATACCTCAAGCGGCTCTGTTTGTGCTGTGGGCAGAGAAAAGGCTTCCTCTGCATCACTCTCGCATACTTGTATAAAGTGTGCTGAATGGTTGAACGATGCATAGCGACTTTGGTGCTGGTCTGTGGGTTGACTCTGACTGTTCTCACCATTCGTTGCTTCTGTCTATGAGATTTTTCTTGGTCTGCCACTTCGAGCCTTAACTTGAATTGAGCCTGTGGTCTTCCATTTCCTCAATATGTTCCAAACTGTGGAAACAGACAGCTGAAATCTCTGAGACAGCTTTCTGTATCCTTCCCCTAAACCATGATGGTGAACAATCTTTGTCTTCAGGTCATTTGAGAGTTGTTTTGAGACCCCCATGTTGCTACTCTTCAGAGAAAGTTTAATGAGGAGGGAAACTTACAATTGACCCCCTTAAATACTCTTCCTCATAACTGGATTCACTTGTGTACGTAGGTCAGGGCTCACTGAGCTTACCAAACCAATTTGAGTTCCAATAATTAGTTCTAAAGGTTTTGGAATCAATAAAATGACAACAGTGCCCAAATTTATGCACCTGCCTAATTTTGTTTAAATAATTATTGCACACTTTCTGTAAATCCAATAAATGTCATTTCACTTCTCAAATATCACTATGTGTCTCCTTTATGATATATTTAACTGACACTTTTTATTGTAACAACCAACGATTTATACAGGAAAATTATGGTGGTTAACAAGGTTGCCCAAACTTTTGCATCCCATTGTAGAGCCGAGTGGAAGGCATTTGAGAAAATCCTTTTGCTTTGTAATGCAGGCACCTTTAAACTGTTGTTCCCTTGTGATCTTCATCTGCTGTCATACTGCCACTGTTGCTTGTTCCTGTGACTGTACCAGCAGCTATTTATCCTCCTCAGCAGGCTTGAGCCAACACATGTCACCACTATAATGGTCCATCTGGTTTCTACCATTCGTAGCACAATGAAGCTGCCAAACCTGACCGGCAGCAACAGAAACCCACAGTCAGTTTAAGCATACACAAGGGCGCTGGCTTTGCTCAGAGCCATGTACAGTTTAGCATCATCACTGATGTGTGTTAATTTCCTCAGAGCTGTACACAAGAGAACATTGATGTCTTTTACTGTCCTTTATGCCAGCACATGTTCAGTCTGCTTCTAAATTGTTTGAAAAAAATTATTTTAGAAAATCTTTCCTCTCTGGACTTCAGATTAATTACCTAGCAAAGTCTGTGCTCTATTTATTATGTGAGCGTGTTCATGGTGACCTGATAAGGACATTCATATTTGTCATTTTATTCGTCATAATAGATGTAATAACCATTACATCACCAGCACTCAAGTCAGCCACAGATTACAGATTTAAGTAAGCTAGCTGGATTTGGGGATTAAAATGTTTCTCTAGTTATGCAGACAAGACAAATGCAATAAAAATGAGTACTGACACAGGAAATACAAAATGGATAATAAAATACAAGAGGATAGTAACGGAGAGAAATTGTCAAGTGGCAAATATGACTTCCTTCATAACTGTATCAGTGATGTTTTATATTTCTATCAGCCATAAAGATAATGGCAGTAATAAATGAGAAGGTTATGGCATTTTATATTCAAAAGTTCCAAAGGTTAGCTTCACTGTGACATCTATTAAAAAAATACCACAGCGCTATTTAGTTCCATAATTCAGGATCAGAAGAGGAGTTTGAGACTATTTTTATTTTATTTATCTTTGATTTGGTAACACTGACACTTGATTTTTCAGTTTTATACATGTAAACTTTACTAGTTAGCAGAAGGAAATGACGACAAGGCAATTATTCTGATTAGCGACATAAAGTGTATTTGATTTAAAGCTGCTGTAATCACCATATTTATTTATGCAGTGATTTAAATAAGCACACAAATTGGTTATTTCATTCATTGTCACCCAGCTCTGCAGATCCTCTTACTTCCATGCTGTGGTTTCAGGCTCTTCAGGCTCATCATTTTGTGATTTGGCTCGGCTACTTTATACCACTCTTATCACTCATCAGCTCACTGGACTCCTCAGCCGCGCTTGTCATTTGGAAAGCTTTATTTACTGTTTTGTTTGTTTGTTTTAGAAAAGGTGTAGAAATAATCTAGAATAAAAGATCCAGAAATCTTGACCTTACCAGCAGCCCTTGAAATTGAAATAAATGCTAATATTGTGAAAGTAGGCCATATATATTCTTTTAATACCTTTCCTCTGTCCACTTTATAGTTTAGGTTCTGTTGCCATCAAGCAGTGTTGCTTTCAATATACTCAGTAAAACTCACACATGGGCACACAGTATGCGTGATTTATTGTGATTTATTTCAATGTAGCTGTTAGCCAGTTTGAAATGATGCAGTACAACTGGAGTAGTTGAGCCCCTGCTGTTTGTAAAAGCGGCGATGTTGACTCCAAATTCTTTGAAAGGATCAGTTTGTGTGGATTACAGCAACACTAAGCAGAACATGTGATGGGATCAGGACATAAAGAGAGCAAAGTCTTCTTTTTGTCATCTACATATCCTGTTGCTGTTTAACACTTATTATGTATTTGTTCTTTGCAGCCCACCAGAACCGTGTGTCAGATATGGTCTTCTCCCTGGAGAGTGAGTGGGTGGTGAGTACCGGCCACGATAAGAGCGTGAGCTGGATGTGCACCCAGAGTGGCAGCATGCTGGGGAGGCACTACTTCACTGCCTGGGCCTCCTGCCTGCAGTATCCTTTATTCACTAAGTGTTTGTGCTGCATGTAGAATGCAATAACATGTGAAGTTCAATCCCTGACTCCTCGCTCAGATATGATCAAGAGACGCAGCATGCCTTCGTAGGCGACCACTCAGGACAGATCACTCTGCTGAAGCTGGAGAGGCAGACGTACTCCACCATCACTACACTCAAGGGTCACGAAGGTAAAGGCACACACGATACACACAAATGTCGCTTCCTTGATGAACAAGCACCAAATACCAACATTTTGTACAACATAATGCAGCAATTAAATACATTATTCCTGCCTTCTTTCTTGTTAGAGCTATTTTTTTTCTCCCAATGTCTCATATGTGATGACATACTTGTGAGGTGCTTCTTTGTTTGCGCCTTAATATAACTTCTTTTTAGAGGAGTTCTGGGGTTATCTCTCATTAACATGCATCCACAAGCATTAAGAGCATCTTGCACTCTGGTGATCTCAGTGATCTCTAAACGTATGGATAAATGAAGCGATAACTATATTGACTAGATTTTCTAGTCTATATACGTCCTAAAATAACATTTAAAATAATTCATTGCAACAGAGCTTATACCACTCATCAAAAAACACAGAACTTTCTTGTAACAGAAGTGTGGTTGAGATTTTAAAAATGTAAATCACAACCTTACAATTATTAACCTGCTAAACATCAAGGAGACCCGGATCAGGAGAAATACTTGGAAATGTTTGCTTATGATGTTTTACTATACAGTACTGTAAGGTTAGTGCTTATGTACTGGAATATAACAGTATTGTATTGTATTATATTGTATTGTATTGAGTATAGATGCTACACAGAAACTAATACATCTCCTTATTTCTCCTGATCCGGGTCTCCTTGATGTTTAGCAGGTTAATACTTGTAAGGTTGTGATTTTCAAAATCTCAACCACACTTCAGTTACAAGAAAGTATCAGCTCTTATTGATTCACATTATTTAATTTGTGATACCCACTAATTTGGAAATTATCAAACAAAAAGGAAGACGACTTATGGCGGACAGTTGGTGTTTTTCTTGAGCTGAATCTCTCATCAATCACTGACCGTTGGTCGCCCCGGCACCAGTATGAGAAGCTGCTCCTGGAGGTGTAAATGACGCAGCTGCTTGCACAGAAGGAACCGCACCAGCTGTCAGTATCACACAGGCCTGGCTTCAAAATCCCCTCCAGAACTCGCATCACATCACCAGGAATGTAATCTTCCTGTTCTGTGACAGCTGCAGCAGACACAAGAACAAGTTCCAGACCTCTTCCTATCAGGAAAATTGGCTTTGATGAGGGCCTGCACGCACAATAATTTACCATGATTACATATGCTTAAAACACCAGTTTGCTATAGTAAGAGTGATGAGGCAGAGACGTCTCCCCCGTCTCTCCCCCCAATAATCTGTTGTTAAGGTGGGTGGGGAGGTTGGGAAGCGGGGGGCATTTTAAAGAGCTTAAGTCAGTTCACTTTTATTTACATAGTGCCAAATAACAACAAAAACAGGCATAGGTAAAGACCAAACAATCAGACGAGCAAGCACTTGGTGAAAGTGGGAAGGAAAAATTCCTTTTTAACAGAAATAAACCTGATGTGGAGAGCACCCAGCACCTACCTGTTTTGCCTAGTTGAAGAAGGAAAGAAAAAAAAACTTGCTCCAGCTGCTGCTGCTTCTTTTCCTGACTGTTGAATTAACTTCCAGCAGCTGTTTGTGGAGCTGCATTGTTTGTGCCATCATGAGTTTTGACCAGTTGTTGCATGATGTTTTCTTTCAGACCACTCAGAAACATGTCTGCTCACCAAGCCAGTAGGCAGGTAAACAGAAAGAAGGATCAACATAGTTTAAAAAAAAAAAAGAAGTGGCAATAACAGAAGATGAAAACACGTCATAGTTTACAGCACTACTGCTGCTGTTTGCCTTCAAGAGGCAAAATCCATCATGTCGAGTATAGCACTAAGCAGCAAAAGCCAGACCTTTCTTTCTCATTTCAATAGCAGTTTTGTTTTGGCTGCTGCTGATGATGATGGTGGTGGAAAATGCCATCTCACTTGTGTCTCTAAAGGTTCCTGTAACTGCTTGTTTTAGTTGAGGCTTGGCAGCTGCAATGTTTTCATGCTCATCAGAACCACTCAGTGGCCACTTGAGGCTTTTTAGATGGGAGAATGACTCAGTTTGTATCAAGATGCAAATGCATAATCAAACGATGATCTGTGACTCAGATGAGATGTGCAGTCAAGGGGTTCAGTGTCCTTGTAGCTGTGCCAAGAAAATGGATTGCACAACAAATTTAAGAAGCCGGGACACTTGGTTGTGTGAGACAAACACTTTCCCTTGTTCTTCTTTGGGTTTTTGATAACCAGGCACTGATTAAAACATGTGATCCTCTCAGATCTAACAACCATTTTTTTTGTGTGTTTGTTTTTCTTTTTGATTTTTTTTTAACCTCAAACATATCACCTGTGGTATAACCAGGTGGAACAGGCAAATCATGCGATTTTAGAAAACCTAAAAATACACAAACGCTTACACTACACCAGTCTGAATCTTGTTACCGCTCACTTTGATCTGCACCTGTGCTTTGGTGCTCATGGTTACACACGGTAATTGGACAGATGGTGATACATATTAATAGGTGTGTGGTGCTGGGATCCAACTGTGCACAAGCCCCAAATATTTAATGGAGATTATGTTCCATTAAAATTGGAAAAGACAACATAAAGGTCAGCATAATGTCAGAGTCAGGGCTGATATTCCTGGTGTTAGAAGTTGCTCTTTGTGGCTTTCATTTGGCTCAATAGCACAGAAATATTTAATATATTATAGTGGTAGTGTGTGCTTATTAGACAAAATAATTCAATTATAGCTGGAGTCAGAGAGTCGTGCTGTAAAATGTTGATGTTAGAATGAATGAACTGGCTGCATTTCTCCCAGCGGGCACTGGGTGGAGCCAGCAGATCACACCATGATCCTGTGTCCTGTTGAGCTCTTTCCTGGCAGACGATAACACGTGTAATGAGTCTGTTTTCTTTTGCATCCAGGTAGTGTAGGAGCGCTGTGGTGGGACCCAGTCCAGAGGCTGCTCTTCTCAGGGGCCTCCGACCACAGTGTCATTATGTGGGACATCGGAGGCCGCAAAGGACGAACGCTGCTCTTGCAGGGGCATCAGTAAGTTATTGAGTCTTGTTATATTCAGGCACTGGTTCCCAGTTTGCTGTCATTCTGCTTTTTGTCAGAGATGTGAGATCTTAAAAGTGAGTTCGCAAAATGGCATGTTGATATGTGAACTCAGGAAAAAATCTCCACTTCCCTGTTTTTATCCTTTTCACCGCAGTGTCTATGTGCAGTACCCTCTGTGACACTGCATCCTCTTGTCAAAGGCAGGTCTCGCCTAGTGTCAGTAGCAGCTGTCCCCAGGCACTGACTGACACCATTTTTATCTCTGGTCTTCATCCATATTTTACCGCCTCCCAGTTACAGGAATTATCCACAAAGCCCATGTACATTGATGCATATCAGAGCCAGTCTCAATAGACCCCATTGTTCTCTATTAGGATTTGCAGACATTTATCTCTCAGACACCCATAAACTGAGAGTTATGATGCGCTACAGGTCTTAAACCCTGTTGTGGATCTTTTTTTTTTCTTTTCTTATCCTGTCCTCCAGTTTACATATATATCAATGTCGACCTGTTCTGCTTATTGTAGGTTTCCTTGCACAGCTTATACTTGGCTGTGGTGCAGCCAGTTCATACATACACTCTGTGAAGAAAGCTGTTTTAGTTCTCTTCCTTTTCCCTTTAAGCCAACTTTCATCTGATTGGCTGGCACTCACAAGTAAAAGGTTGAACAGCAAGTGAGGCTGTTGTCCTTGTACCCTGAGATGATCATATCCCCTTTTAGTGACATTGGTCATATAGAAGAGTAGTAAAAAATAAATCAAGCGTCAAGGAAGCCTGAGCTGTTAATAAGGGCATTCAGCACTAAATAACAAAAGTTGGAATATACTTTTTAGTCTTAATCTAAAGTCTAAATTTTAACCTTAAGTGTGTTCGGTCTTCAGTTTATCCACTGTAAGAAAAGGATTAATCATTTGTGACCACTAAGGAGCAAAAACATTCAAACTAGTTGACAGACCCAGAACTATCACTCCACCTTATAGAAACACTATGAATTTATTTGTGCATCAACAGACTGAAAGTTAAAAATCGTTTCCACCAGTGTTTCTGTCCACCAGGTGAACCCTTGTCCCTTTAAACTCAGTTTTGTGTTTAGCCCAAGAAAGTTTTTACTGTACAGTGTTCAGTTTCTGTACAGTGCCAGAAAGGGACTGAGTTAAGCTGTCATCACTCTGTGTGAGGTTAAAAATGATTTAAACATGCCCTATCAGCCCAAGAGGGAATTGCTGCTTCTCTGTAGGGCCGTCAGGTGACTTAAAGTGTGGTCATTTTGCAATCACAGACAGAGAAATAGCCATTATATAAACTGGACATTTCTTAACCATTGAGTTAATGAGCATAATAAATCAGACTTGTTAAGACATGTACGGTCTTGTCTGTATCTTTGACTCCTTTAGCGAGCGTGTTCAGGCTCTACGTTACCTCCAGTTGACCAGGCAGTTGGTGTCATGCTCTGCTGATGGAGGCATCGCAGTGTGGAACATGGACACGCAGAGAGAAGAGGTTTGAATGATGGGCTAGTTGTCTCTGTGTGCATTGTTTTAGTATTAGATGGTTGCTACAGTGGTAACGAGTTTAGTTGCCCCTCTGTATTTTCGTCTTAGTCCTTGTGTGAATGCTGGAGTGTCTCTGCATGTTTAATGTTAGACTTCAAGTCTGTCTGCAGGCGCCTCAGTGGTTAGACAGCGACTCTTGTCAGAAGTGTGAGCAGCCTTTCTTCTGGAATATTAAACAGATGTGGGACACTAAGACCCTGGGGCTTAGACAGGTAGGTTACTCATGCCTGTGTCCTTAGCATTTTCATGTTCTCATTATTACTCACAATATGATATGAGCTTGTTTCCTGTGTGCAGCACCACTGCAGGAAGTGCGGCAAGGCTGTGTGTGGAAAATGTAGCTCCAAACGCTCTACGTTTCCAATCATGGGCTTTGAGTTCCCAGTGCGGGTGTGTGACGCCTGCTTTGAAACCATCAAAGAAGAAGAGTGAGTTTAATTTTGTGTTTAGTCACATTATAACCCTGTTGCCAGATTAGTGAGGGCAACTCTAATGAAATGCTGTCATTGTGTGTGCAGTCGAACACCGCTGGCCACGTTCCACGAGGGGAAACACAACATCGCCCACATGGACATGGATCCATCAAGAGGCCTGATGGTCACTTGTGGAAGTGACCGCATTGTTAAGGTCAACAACAGTTCTTTGATACCAGATAATTCATGCATGTGTGCAGGCTGTGTTAAGCGCAAAGCCTCTGAAGCAAAATGCAAACCAAATCAAATCAAGCCCACAATCTAGTTTTTACCTATTGTTTTGTATATGAAAACAGGCATATTTACAGGCAGTCCTATAAAACCTTTCAGCATTATAAAAAGAAGCACCAAAAACTTTTTTTAAAAAATATGAAGAAGAGCCTTAAAATATATAATTATAAAACTGCTTTTATTTGGACTCCTGACTTGACACGGCGACTAAAACCAGCACTGCATGTGACATCATACAGATGTGTGTGATGTTCATACTCCTTCCCAAAACAGATCTCAGTTAAATCTGAAAAATCTTATGCTATAATCTGTATGTGAATGATGGCGAAGGCGATCATGACGCCACCCATTGTTTCGCAAATTACCTCTCTGAGTTTGGTATTTTGGACATCTTGCTTTTTTGAAACTGGACATGATCATATTTGTATGGTAGAACTCTGAGTTATTAGCTAATTAGCTTGATTAGCAAGAGCAACACAATATACTGCGATATTAATTATTGCAATTAATATTGTCCAGCAATTTGTACACAGTTGTGTTGCACTGTTGTAATTTCTGATGTATTATATGATATGTGCATTGTCCAATAGCTGAGAGAGCAGTATAATATATACTGTAAACCTGAGAATGACTAAAATACAAATACTATATACATGCTGTCTACTTAAGTTAAGCTTGCCCCCCGTAAAAAGCAAACGATAGCTATAGATCTCTCCATTTTGCCATGACGTCATTTATATTTGGCTAAAATTAGTACCGAATTTTACCATCTTACTGTCATGGATGGTGTTAGCTGGCAAAGGTTTTTGGTAAGCTACTAGGATTTCCCACACACCTTTGCTAGCAGTAACATCCGCAAGGCAGATGTGGTTAGCCAGCTAGCTGGAACATACCTACACTACATAAATTAAATGATGGTTAATTAAGTTACTAGATGCTCAAGACATAAATAAATTGAATGTCTGAATAGCTTACATAAAACGTGCTCTCTTCTTAGTAATGTTAGCTTACCGTTTCTTGGTATTTGTTATTATTGCATTCCATTTCTAAGCTACTGCTTACTAATGTTGCTCACTGTTGAGGTTGAGACTGGAAGAGAGACATTAAGTCAAGGCACTCGGAAACATGTATTAATTTTCAAGAAAAAAACTCCTTTAAATTTATCTGGTTTTAGATTCTCATTAGTAAATATTTGCAACTTTTTTGTCATATGTGATGTTAATGCTTTCCAAAACTAAAGCTTTAGAAAATTTAAAAATTCATGTTTTCACTTTTTGCATATATTGTCTCAACATTTTTGAATATCTGCCTTGCTTGAAAACCTTCAAGCCTGTTGTCTTGGTTGTTGTGAACACTGTTGTGGAGTTTGTGTTTCATGTTATCCTTACTTCACATCCACATTTATCTGTTTGTCTCCACAGATATGGGATATGACACAGGTGGTTGGCTGTAGCTTAGCAACAGGCTTCTCCCCACGCTGATTGGCCAAGGCCTCTACACAGTGGCCCCACTGGCCCTCCACTTGCTCCGCCCATTCTTCTAGTGTCATGGAAACCCCTCTGTACAGTACATCTCCCCTTCATGCCTGAGATCTTCAGCTGCAGCCAGGCGTATGCTCAGTGTGTGTGTGTGCGTGTGTGTGCGTGCGTGCAGCCCTCCACATTCTTTTTGCTTCTGATTACAATCTTTTCTTTAATTTCGCCATCAGTCTTGTTTGACTGATTTGATGCTCTGATCTGAAACGCAACCCTAAGCACAACGAGGGCTGTGTGAGTGTGCATGTGTTCTAATTGGTCCTCCTAAGGGACGAATGGTATTGATATCAGTGTTTACATTCAAGTATATCTGATTGCTTCTTTTGACAAAGGTCCTCTTTTTTTTTTCTTTTTTTTTTTAAATTGGCCTTGCATTGTATGTGTCTCACTAAATCGCTGACTAGCTATTCCTGTAAAACCTCCCTTGCTTATTATGGCCCACAAACTGCATATCACAGCTTACCATCTGTAAATAGCCCTGTGTCACGTGTGTGGGGGTGGATGCTTGAAATGACTCTCTCTGTCTCTGATTTCTTTCACTAGTTGGCCTTAAATCACTCTCAGGAGGTTTTACATCAGTTGGTTGTCGCTAGGCGGGGCTCTGTTGATGTCAGTTGTACCTTAATCAATGTGTAATGTGAGAATCGATAGAACAGGCGCTTCGCCTAAAGGATGAGGGAAATCTCTTGATAAAATATCTCCCAGGGGATTTGAAGCAGCTGCGTGACATCAGTGACCAAGCTTCCGCCTCATTGTCTCAGGTGAAGGATGGAAAAGTTGGAAACATTCATACGAACGGGTGCCGACAGCCATGAAGTCCTGTCGCCACCATTCCGAGGAGCTTCTTTACCATTTGAGATGTGATTAGCATTAGCTTTGTAGGTTAAATTCCCTAATGTCATGCTGGTGCAAATGAGTTTTCAAAAAGCACAACAGCATGCCATCTCTTAGATATGTGTCGCTTTCTTTGGAAAATATTTAAAATTGTGGTGTAAAAAAATGTATTTCCTGCCACCACAAAGGCTCTTAGGTACTAGACAGGTACTCTAAACTAATGTAGCACTTAATGCTGACGTGCTGAATTTGTCTCCAGCTAAATTGAGGTACAGCTGAGCGCTGCCTGCCTGCGTTCCTTCAAAAGCCTTAAAGAGAGAAGGACACAAAGCCTTTTTAAATGGTTTGCCAGTGCTTATGACTGTTCACTCACGCTCACTCTCATGCACTCATGTCATCACAAAGCTCTTGTTTCCTCTCATCCTTTTTCATTTTTTTCAATGTCCCAGAGATGTGCATCTGTACGTGAAGGATGTCTCATAATGTTCTCAGCACTGCACTTACTTGCACAATGCGAGCTTTTTGAATTAAAGAAAACATTTTTTGTAAGTTCACCTGTGGGAGTAACGATAGCTTAATTCCATGTAGCATCCTTGTAAAAAGCGGCTAATACCCCCTAATGTCAGACTAACGCTTGCCTTATTGTAAGTGGACAAATGAACATTATAATGTTGGAACTCCTAATTTCAAAATGTACTCACATTCCAGTTTTTTGATTATGTAGTGTATATTTATATTTGTAGTAAAGTATTTATCAATTATCACTGTAAATGGTTCCCTAGTTTAATTTTTGTTCAGCTAGTAAGATTTGTTATAAATAACAAACTAGATCTTCAGTAAAGCACACGCAAACTGGCTAATGAATGATCTGTGGGGTTTGATCATGTAGTATTTTACATGGTTACATGGATGGAGATTGGTTAGTTGGAGTGACATTGCTGATTGTTATAGCAGCTATTGCAAAATAATGTATGATTTACATGCCACACAATGCTGTACTTGGGGTTAGACTGATAGCTGACACTACAGTCATTTATTTTTAAATGTCAGCATACATGTTTGGTTCATTTGGGATATATTTCTTTCCAAAGTGGACACAGAAGCTCTGATATAAAACATGACTTAAAATTTGTGCACTTATTAAAAAGGAATATTATTAAAGCTGTGTAAGCTGATTAATAATAGTACAATCAGGAGTCAGTGCTCTCCTTTCGTTAAAGTCTCCTCCAGTCATTAATTCTTATCACGTCTTATGTCAGAGGCACGGCAGATGGATGTTAATGGTATGAGAAACTCCTGGATTCTTTTGTTTGCAGAAATAGCTAATGAAGTAGATCTTCAACATTGTCTGCCAGTGCCCAGAAGGAAGCAATGTTTTGTTTTTTTTTCGTCCTGTGGTTAATGTTTTAGTGTGTTTTCTTTCACTGTCTTGAACAGGAGTAATTTTGTTTTTGACGTCTTTAGTTCAGCAAACACTAGAATAGATGAGAGGCCACTCATATTCCACAACACTGCGGCCCATGATATCAAACTCTGTAAGCTGATTTCTGTCTTGACTTTTTCCTCTTCCAACTGCTTGTAAAAGACACTTGCTGTTCCAAACAACATGTTAATATGTCCAGATAACTGTATTTTGAAATACTTTTGTTGACAATACAGAGCTGACTTTAGTCTCTCTGTCCCCTCTGGCCAGAGCACAGAGAGAAAAATATGATGCCCAATAAAATATTTGATATCCAACTTTGACTGTGGGTTGTTGGGGTTGTTTTTTCTTTTTTTTATTTATTATTTGGGCGGTGGGGGGGGTTCTTTCGACTTGGAACAACTGTTGAACAAACTCACACAAAATGAGCAGTACCGTTCTTTATTCAAGCAAGCATTTACAAGATAAAGCCAAGTGCAGTCACAGTAAGTAAAACGCTGTTTTTTTTTGTTTTTTTTAAAGGTGCTCAGCAGATATTACCAAATTATAAATCTACAGGTTTTATTGCATGTGTCAAGTGATGCTGCTGCACGGTGTGTCTATGCTCATAAAGAGAACAGCACAAGTACCAGTCTGGGTTCAGCCTGAACATTACAAAAACTACACTAAAGCAAATACACAGGTTACTTACAGAGCTTTCAAACACACAGGCTTATGTTTGTAAGTCATCAGAACACAAGCAGGACACTGAACCCGTGACTGGTCGTGTGTGACTTTGGTCCCATCAGATTCCCATCTGATTGACAACTGTAATAAAGTCACAGTGACAGGCTGTGCTGTCTGCTTTATGAGGGCTCTCCAAATCGACACAATAACTCACTATAAAAGCATCACTATCAAACACTTCTACAATAAAGTGTTTTTTATGTAAGTAGTAATAAAGCATTACAAATCTTGTGAATCCCTGTGACTTTAGTTTGGTATTATGAGGCTGGGATTCCCAAACACATCTTAGCACTCACACTCTTACCTTAAACAAGTGACTACAGATAGCGC
>VURO01047505.1:0-17710 GCA_015108175.1 Pelvicachromis taeniatus | reverse complement strand
GCGCGTCAGATGAGAGACTATATTGGGTTTATTATAAAATGTCATCTTTTCATGACTGATAGGTATGGGACAAATGATGCACTACACATTGTTCCTTTGCAATAATGCCTTACAGCACGCAACGACACTACATTTGAGCGGGCGAAGGGAGGCATGGGGTCTTGGAGGTGACTGGGAGGTGGAGTTGGCCGTCCGGTTGGGGTCTGGGTTGCCGGGACCCCCTGCCACTGTGGAGCTGAGGGCGGTCTGCTTGTATCCACCTCAGGGAGGGGGGCAACATCTGGGTCTAGGTGCGGTTTTCCTCGTAAAGGGGGGAGGGTACCTGGACCTGGGAGGTAGAGCATGTTAGGGGAGTGTGACTTGTGTGTATGTGTCCATATATGTTTGTCTCCCTGTTGGGTGAGCGCTGAGGGTTTGTGGTTGTGTGCATGAGGGTGGGAATGTACGTCTGTATCTGTGTGTACCTGCCTGTCTGTGTCTATGTGTCAGATTGAGCCTCGGACTCCGCCTCTCTGGGAATATCTCAGGGCCTCCAACGTATGGAGGCCTTTCTCCCCTCACCACACTTCCTGCATGTGGCTGATGCCCTCAGACGTCGGTGCATCGGTGGTTCCTGGCAATGCACTGATACATACCCGGGCCTGCTCACTCCCGGTGGCTGCTCGTCGGGGCCCGGCGGAGCCCACGGGCACGTCACTACGGCCCCCTCTGGCTTCTGTTCCGTGGCTGCTGGACGACCCCTCATCTGGGGCTCTCCTCAGCTCCTTCCAGGAGGGTGGCACAGTTGCCCCTGGGGTGGTCCTCCTGGGGCTCTCGAGCTCTGGGGACCTCTGGTTGTCTGGGGCCTGGATCTCCACCATGCCTGCTTCATACACTGGGGGATGGAGCTACGGCTCCCCACACCCTCTGACAAATCATTACATGGAGAAGCCTTTTGAATACAAGCGCGCTCGTCCACACAGGTGCACACACGGGTGTTCAGAGACACAACTTACACCTTCACTGGCTGCTGTTTTGGAACACACTATGTGCTGTCAGTTCTGCATACTGCATAACTAATATTCAGTATTTACTATCAACCTTTGTTAGTGCTGTGGTCCGCAGATTGTGTTGCTCTGCATTACTCTGGCTTGTTTTCTATTGCCTTTTGTGTTGTTGTCGTTTCCCTTTGCTTTTTCCAACCATCCAGTGGATGTTGTTTTGTTTTTTTTGTTTCTTTCTCTCGCTGTCCCTCTTCCCCTCTGTTTTTTCCCCCTCACTCCCCTTCTTTCTCTCTCTCCTTTTCCTGTCCCCCAATCATGTCATGTCTGTGACAAATGAAAATTAAATAAATAAGCACTGCTGCCTCACAGCAAGAAGGTCCTGAGTTCATTTCCACCATCAGGCCGGGGTCTTTCTGTGTGGAGTCTGCATGTTCTCCCCGTGTTTGCGTGGGTTCTCCCCGGGGACTCCGGCTTCCTCCCACAGTTCAAAAACATGCAGTTTGTGGGGATAGGTTAATTGGAAAATCTAACTTGCCCATAGGTGTGAATGCGGGAGTGAGTGTGAATGGTTGTCTGTCTATGTTAGCCCTGCGACAGACTGGCGACCTGTCCAGGGTGTACCCCGCCTCTCGCCCAAAGACAGCTGGGATAGGCTCCAGCGCCCCCCGCAACCCTGAAAAGGATAAGCGGCTGCGAATGGATGGATGAAAATAATAATAACAAAGGTCAATCAAATGGATCATTACGGCAAAACCGCGATGGTCCTTTTGGTAGAATAAATCCGTTGGGCATCCGTCCTGACCTTCAGACAATAATTCTGATAGGTGAAGATCCAAACGGGACAACAACAAAAAAGAATAAAGTCGAACCCTAGGCGTACAAAGCTGCACAATTTTCTATAAGACAAGACTTGTGCTCTGATAATGACTGAAACTGATGCCTGCATCAGACACCTTCATGAGCACAGCGGTGATAGAAACAGTGAGGCTAATGAGTTTAGGCAGTGATCCATAAGCTCTCATATTAGCCCAGTGACGTTTTGGGGAGGGGGCTCCAAGCGTCTCTCCTGGTTTTGTCACTTTAGTGAGAAAACTATTTTTTCTTTACATTTGACAAATGGAAAAAGTGCTTCAAAATATCTGGTATTTTTCCTTAGTATTCTATGATGAGATCCTGACACACATAATAATAATAATAATTATAATTATAATAATAATAATGATAATGATACCTTTTTCCATTTCAAACAGCAAATATCTCTCTTCATAGCAACAAATCTTATCTTCATGTAACTGGATTTACTCAGTAAAACATGAGGAATAGCTGTTGAAACTAAACTAATTTAAAAAATTTAAAATAATTTATAGAGGTATAGACGTCCGCATCTATAGCTGTATTGTAATTTTGTATTAGAGGATGGTTTGGGGCATACAGATATATCGCTTTGCATACCTACATGTAACACGTATGAGCTTCACTGTATTTCTGCCGTCTTGCAGTCAGGATGTCTTTATTTTTCTGTCACATCTGAAGCTTGGGGGGCAATCATGAGAAAAACAGCTTTTCTTATCACACCCGAACACAAAGCCTCACAAAGAAATCTAGATATTTGAAATTTATGCAGTGAAGACGCTCCAGGCAGAACTATGCATACATCGGCTATTAAACAAGGCAGATTTCAGCTCAAACGCGCTAATAAGCAGCTGCCTTTGTTTGCCATTGTACTGTAACGAGAAAAAAATTATAATGTAAGCCCCTCAAAGGAAGGGATATTCTCACTTAATATTGAGGAGTCGAAGGGGGCGGCCCATGTTTTATTCATGATAAATCGTGGCCTGTGGCAAGCAAAGGCTTTTTATTCTGCTAAGTGACATTTGTTAAGTCATTTGTTAAATTGTACAACAGGATAAGGATTTGTAGATTTGCATTCTCTGGCTGGCACAACTGGAGCGGCTAGAATTTATAAGGCAATGGCCGTTACTGCGCGGACGACAAAGTCCAGACTAATTAATTAGGGCTGCGACCAGCTCCCTGTTCTTTATAACAAAGGCCGCAAACAAGTTCGTATGTGAAAGAAATTCAAAGGCGCAGGTAAATGTGTTTTTATCTCAGTTTTTCACTAATCATCCGTCCAAACGTCAATCCAGACATGCATTCCTACATTCATTTCCTTTACCCCTTACCTAGCCTAACAGGAGGGTCAGGGTTACTTAGGTCACCAGTCCAGGGCTAAGACACCGAGAGAGGTAAAAACACATCCAGCCTGACAGCCAATTAAAAATGACCAATTATCTCTTTGGACACTAACTAGCACTAATTTCTTTGTTTTTTAGTGAATTGTTTATGTGCAACCGTAAGAAATGAAAACTTATGTGACACACAAAAGTCACACCGAGGTGATGGGGTGGATGGAGGGCTCAGTGGTTTACACCGTTAGTCGTGTGGTTTAGGTTTAGGCGGCGAGAGTGTACGTTTGGGAAAAGATTGTTTTATTGATTTGATTCTTTTATCCTGTCTTCCTTCTTTCACCCCAACCGGTCGCAGCAGATGGCCCCGCCCCTCCCTGAGCCTGGTTCTGCCGGAGGTTTCTTCCTGTTAAAAGGGAGTTTTTCCTTCCCACTGTCGCCAAAGTGCTTGCTCATAGGGGGTCATATGATTGTTGGTTTTTTCACTGTATGGATTATTGTAGGGTCTACCTTACAATGTAAAGCGCCTTGAGGCGACTGTTGTTGTGATTTGGCGCTATATAAATAAAATTGAATTGAATTGTGATTTTAGTTGATTTATTAAAGCCATGTGATCCTCTGTTCGCTTCAAATCAGTGTTACTATGAAGCAGCTATGAAGTACTTAACCAAAGACATAATCTTGTCATCAAAATTAGCTTTGAATACTTAAATATAACCACAGAAAAAATTTTTATGAACAGATATTATGCAGCATGGAATGGCAGAAAAACAAGTGAAATGTGTCACATTTTGTAGATGTGTTCAGAATATATTTCTGTTAAAGTCTTGTAAGAAATTATGAAGCTTTTTCTTAATAAGTTAATTGAATGTATCGTCTTTAAAAGAGAGGAGAAAAAGCAATGAATACCAAATAATCTCAAATAAACAAATAAATATATCAAAAAGCCTTTGATCTTTTGCTACCAAACGAAAAACACACTTTCAAAGTACATGTACGGTTTCAGGCTCCGTGATATCTTTAAATAAGAAATGAAAGGTCCATCTCTGTAACTGTAACAATCAAAAGGCCTAATATGCCATCACATATGTACTATATACAGTTATTACATGGACCTGCATCGTGTGTCTGTGCGCACTTTTAATGGTTTTTGGTTTATCAATAAATAATCATCTTGCTCCGAGCTCCCACAGGTGTGGACAGCCACTTATTTTTTTCCTTTTTGGCAGATTTACAAAATGCCAACGAGGCTGCTTTCATTGATTTCCAAAGGTCAAGTGCTCGGTTGTTTGCAGAGGCGTAATAAGAGCGACTGTTTTCAGTTCTCTGATCCAAAAGGCCATATTGTAAAGCTGCCAGATAATTAATGACTCAGTAATTAGCACTTTTATTGTTTGTGCTCATCCATTATGTCACTGTTCCTTTTTCACATTGCTTTGATTGACAGGGGCTTTTTACAACTGGGTGGGGGGATGCTTGGATTGTATGCATGTGGTGCGGTGTCTAATTTGCAAACCAAATCTACAAACCTGCGAGTTATAATGAGATCTGTGTGTGTGTGTGTGTGTGTGTGTGTGTGTGTGTGTGTGTGTGTGTGTGTGTGTGTGTGTGTGTGTGGCAGAGTCATATCTATATTTGTAATGGTGTCACACACAATCTGTAAACCAGACGTAAAGAAAAATGTGAAAAAGGTTCATCATGGAATATGAAATATGGTGGCTTTTCCCAAAAAAACGATTTAAAGCTGCAGCCGTCTGGATTTTTATGTCATTATTAGTTTTATTGGTGTTACTGGTGAGAAGCAGCTGTGCCAGAAATGAACCAAAAAAAAAAAAACATTTCTCCATCAATTTTTTAACCAAGTGTCAACACTAGTGTCTGTAGGAAATACATTTCCTTTCACAATAAAAGCCACAGAGATTTGCAGGACGTTTGCTATGCTAATGTGAGTGTGGTCTATGTGAGGGTGCTGATGACGGGGGGGTGAAAGACGATTTGAGGCCAGTAATTTGAACCAATCCCAGGCCGGTCTGTTCACACGAATACACATGATTTTAGAGTTTTGGTCTGGGTTGTTTTTTTTGTGTTTTTTTTAGATCATTCTTAATATTATTATTTTAAAATTTCATTTTATGAAATTATACAGTGTAGAAAATCAGTCAGCTGTGTGTTTTGTTTCTTTCTCTCCAGTGAATTACGTTTGAAACATGAGTAAGAACAGTGAGTCCATTACATTACCAAACCTGTAAACAAAGAGCTGTTATGTGTTATTAAAAGATTATGGATTAACCTAGTGTTTCACTTTTAAATGTCACTGTCATATTCACGATTGGCATACAGGACCACCTACAGGGCTCACATTTGTCCAATTTGTTAATCTGACAGCTTACAAATATAAAGAAATTTGGGACTAGTACTAACATTAAACTTTAATGTACCAATATAAAAGTGCACAAAGCCAAACTGTAGCATACAAAAACTATTATCCTAGAAAACAAAACTTAAACGATTGTCACGCAGCCATCGTTTAAAACTAAAACCAGGCTACAATAAGACTTTTTGCGTGTGCAGTCTCGTTAACCTGCTCCATGACTGGCACTAATTTTTTGGAGCATTTATCTCCATGTGTATTTTTGCTTTTTCCTTCCCTCTCACACTGAACGACTTGCGTAATGTCGTGTGTAAAGATGCTGGTAGACGATGGTTGTCATGACAGAGAGATTTTCCCGACGCTTTCACCCCAACCAGTCGCAGCAGATGGCCCCGCCCCTCCCTGAGCCTGGTTCTGCCGGAGGTTTCTTCCTGTTAAAAGGGAGTTTTTCCTTCCCACTGTCGCCAAAGTGCTTCCTCATAGGTGTTCATATGATTGTTGGGTTTTTCATTGTATGTATTATTGTAGGGTCTACCTTACAATGTAAAGTGCCTTGAGGCGACTGTTGTTGTGATTTGGCGCTGTATAAATAAAACTGAATTGAATTGAATTTCCGCAGGCAGGAGACGGGATGAAAATTAACTGCTTCATTGTTGTATGGGCATACGTGACCATTTCACAGCTGCTGGCAGGACTCTACTATGTTAGATATGTGCATACTTACATGCAGGTAATGTCTGAAAAGGTTCAGAGCTGTGGTGTAAAAATGGGTGATGAAAGCTAACTGTCTAATAAAATGTGTCACGCACACAGGACTTATAACAGTGGATGCTTACATACCGAACACTTTCTTGTCAGCACTGTTTGTGATCTGTGTGCTTTTGCCATTCAACCTCATCAATATTCAGACACCCTCCAGCTGAACTCTGTTTGTGTACATAGCGTAGACTAAGTGAATGGATTTATGTGTGGCTTTTGTGTATCTTCCATGACATGAAAGCCATCTCTCTGTCAGACAGCCCTGTGGTTAAGCGCGAGGAAGGAGCGAGCATATTTCTCCTCACTACGACGGCTCAAATCAGCTTCATGTTACAAGAGTGGAAGCAAAGTCTGAGAATGAAAACCCATTAAAGATGAACTTATGAATCTTTATGAGACCCGTCTGAGTTTTATGATCCAACCAAAATATTCATCAAAGGTATTTTAAAATGTGCATGAGCAGCAACCAAGATGCTGATGCAGATCAGGATGTTCAAGCACGCTGTGTGATAACCACTCATGAGCATCTTAGTTGGAAAAGAAATCGGACTCTCAAATACACTGAAAAACAGGCATTGTAGGCAAGGCAAGTTTATTTATGTAGCACAATTCAACAGCAAGGTGATTCAAAGTGCTTTACAGAGACATTAAAAGACAAAAACATATAAAAAGCATGATTAAAAAAAAAAGAGGAACAGTAGATAAAATCAGTAGTTAAAAGGTAAGTTTTGAAATGTAAGCTAAAAGTAAAACACATGTTTTTATGCAGATGTGGCAGATGTGATATTTTGGGCTAATTTGCTTCCGTAGCATGGCATCTGGATAAAAGACTAAATGAACAACAAAAGAATCGGCTCTGATAAATCCATCTGGTTTCTGGTATCTAAAGAAAATCCAACAGTTCTGCTTTAGGAAGAAACGCCATCAGTTATTCAGACTTGGTGCTGCAGTGTCCTTGATCTGTTATATCACCGTGCAGAGCATTTGGCAGCAGCTGAAGCTTACATGCGTGTGGATGCTTACATACCACTGATAGCTGTACTTTGGTCTCGGGATTAGGCGAGAATGCTGCATGCCGTCACCCGCTCTACCCTCACATGCCATCAGCAACAGCGGAGTCCAGCGCTATCGTGCACGGTCAATGTTGAAATGGAAAGAAGAACGGGTTCTTTGGAGAGTACATAACACACGAAGACTTGCATAATCATAGTTCCTGGTCGGGTTCCTGAAGGGTCTGGGAGTGTAGGCTAGTTTCTTTTGCTTGACTTTGCTTTGCAGTGGAAATGTGGCCAAATGTATTGTAAACTAACAAACCTATAAAAGCTACACACAGCAGTGCTGATGCTCAGTGACTTTACAGAGAAAAATGAGGAGCTGCTCGTGTATTTCAAGGACGTAAGCCACTGATTAAAGCTGAATTCCTTTGATATTCTTTTCACTGAGGACAATGACGAAAATACTTTATCAGTTAAAAATGTTTTCCTTTCAGGGAGGACAGAAATGTGTCTGTCCTTGCTTATCTGTCTGCCCTGAGGTTTGTCTCATTCAAAATGTTTTCATACACAAAAGATAACTAAGTGCAGGAAAGTCTATTTGTTGGAAAAGTTTCAAAGAATTTCTAGTTTCCACGTAGTGCAGATGGCTGGTTCAGAGTTTAAAATAAGGACTTGTTTTCGTCCTAACCCCAACCTCTCATCGCCAATTTACTGCCAATGATCTTCTATACAAATATATATAAAAGACAAAGAGATGAGAGGGATGTGGTCATTTCCCAGTCCCCTAATAACTCCCTCAGATGGGCTGTGGCGAGAAAAGCGCACCGTCTGCATCCACAGACAGCAGGATGAATAATGGAAGGATCTATGTGTCGTCTGCAACCCACCCCACAGTAATGATAATTGACCAATTAGGTGCCAGAAAAGATGTGTACACACCTGGGGCTCATCCACAAAGGTGAAACGTTACAAAATAATTAGAGAAACACAAGACAAGCACTTCATCATTCATGTTTTCTTTTTTTTTGTCAGGTCATAACTAATAATGTCATGCCTTTGCACATATTAAATGAGAAACATGACATGTTATTATTAACAAAGTAAGGTGTCAATGGCCTTATAAAAACGAAGGTTTCACTTATTTTGGTCAGTAAGCTTGCCAATAGTGGTACAAGGTCAGCTCGTGCTAAACAGCAAGACATGGAAATCACAGAAATTCACATATACCAGATGTACACAGCCACTGGAGAGTTAGTCGTTAATTTCTTAACCCTAAATCAACCAATCAGCGTTAGCATTTTGGCTTCTGCCGTGTGCTTGTTTTGGGACCCAGAATTGACCATAAGAGGTCGCAGTGCTCAGTTATCACCGGTATGGCCGCGCTGTTAGTGAAGCTACATAAGAATACATTTTTATCCTTCTAAGTTTTAGTAAAATCCAAACGGGTGAAATATTTTTATGGAAAATATTCGTCCCATTCTGTTGACGCTGACACTGGCCTCGTGTGGCCATTAGAGGAACTGCAGTTTTTGGGACTACTGAACTAGCGTCTTTAATCTTGAAACGAGGTGTTGAATTGTTTAAAAAATAATCAGTTTTAACAGAAATGAACGCTAACAGAGAAATACTTGCGTTATGGCTTGGCTATTTTAACTGAATTTACCGTTGGCTACAGGAACAATTAATGATTAAAGGCCTAGCTCAGACGCAAAAGCGCAGCAATAGCTAATGAAAGGCAGAAGGCTGTTTGTGATTCACTGTTTCTTACTGAAATTAGCTGGTTTGGGATTTAAAATGTTGACCTTCAAGCCTTCAGACTGACAGCCTCTAAGCTCTGTGCTGACACGACTATTGTCAGAGCATGCTTTGATCCCACCGGACCCAGAATGCATTCATGAACACAGCAAAGCCCTCTGACACTGAAATGTTTGTGCCAGTTGTGCCTGAAAATCTTTAAGAGTCGGGAACAGGTACGATTCATTGTTTCACTGCTTCTTCTCTTCTATTTCTATTCTTTCCTATGTCATGAGTTCAGCTATTGAATTTACTCAGGCCAAATGCAGAAGTGTCCGTGGGCAAGGCACTAAAGCTAAAGTTGCTTCCACTGTTCACCATAATTTCTACTGTGTACAATCATTATGAATATCTGGGCACCAACAGTCTGAGTTCAGGACTACAAGTCAGTGATGATGTGTCCATATATCAAATTTGAACTCATGAAGCCTTAAGATGATTTTTTTTTTCACCATTGCTATTTTGGTGTTTCAAATCTGGTTGTGTTAAATGAGGGTGGGATGTGATCAAAATGTACAACATTGACTTGTGTTTTATTCAATTTATCCTGAGTGCTGTTTGCCCAAAGACTTCTATAGGACTGGAAGTCTTTTTTGTACACCAAGGTATCACCCCCTTAGTAACCATTAGAAAGAATAAAGGTTTAAGGGAGTTGAACGTTTGCTTCACTTTGTAAACCTGCAACGTTTCATTTCTAATATGCAGCTCGAACCACTTCCTGTTATGAACTGTTCTGGAGGGTCCTGGGAGTGTCTAGGCTGGAGGGTTGGAGTAAGCCGAAAAACTGTGGTTAGGTGAAGAATTCAGTTTCATTCAGTATAAACAAGGCTGCCAGTGTGTAAATCTACCGTATATCTTCCAGTAGTAGCCCGGGCGTTTATTCAAAAAATGATTCGGCCAGCCCAGCGTTTAAAAGAGACCGGCGGTTGTTGGAGACCGGCTCTTATTCCCTTCTCAGACAGAATGGACGTTTTGACTTTCTTCCTTCCTCGATAGCATCCGATGACAAAGCATTTTTGACACGAAAAGGTATTTGCCGTATGATTTACTGCAGGAGGGCGGTAAGAGTAGTAGCGTAGTAGCGTACAGAAAAGGCGGTGAGTCATTAGAGATTGCCGTTTACAGACCGGTGCTTAAAGAAGACCGGCTACTATTGGAGAACGGCGTCTGTTTGTCGTGACATGTTTTCAAACCCAGCGTTTATTAGAAACAGGTGTCAATAAGAGACAGGCCACTACTAGAAGATATATGGTAAATGTAAAGTTCAGGAATACAAGAGACTACAAGTGCATGATTGCACAATGAAGTCTGCAACCTGGTAACACAATGAGGAAATATTGTTGGCGACATATTGAACAGAAAATCTGATATAGCTGTCTTATATCTGTTTTCTTTTTGTGTAGAAATAATATTTGGGTCCATGTGAACATAATTTATAGCAGAAAGTGTTGCTTTATCAGGCTTTCGCTTCACTGAGATGGCTGATACTTGGGTAAAAGATGGGAATTTAAAAAAAAATAAGCTCTTTATTGGATGTTACGGTAAGAGCTGATTAAACTTTCTTTCTCCCCCCACATGATGTCATTATTATTATTATTGTTGTTACATGCAACTATGTAAAATTGGGGAAAACTGAGTACACTTTTTTTTTTTTACAGTAAATGATGGGAAGCTGTTGTTAGAAGGTAAAGTCTCAGGGCTGAAACTGTATTTGGGTCATATACGGCACTGAGCTCTCATGCTCAGACTGAAATCTGCCTGATAATCGGCTGTAATGACGTGATGCTCTGAACACATCACACGTCACCTAGATATGAAGTCGCAGCTTTGACATGAGCAGATAATTACAATAACACTTTTGACTCAGGAGGTTATGTGATGGGCCTTTGATGCTGCCATGGATGACGTCCAGCCTGAGCTACTTCCTCCTAGCTTCACACATCTGGAGATAAGTGTTCGTTACAAGATGATAAAGATGGCAGAAGATTCGTTTTGATGGGCGCGGTGAGCTAACAGTCATCATGTGTATCAGAACAAAGGTCAGACACACCGTGAAAAGTTTGAGACCAGAACAGCGGCAGCCTTTGGCAGAACCACGGTGTTTGCTGTGTTTCCTTCACAACGTGGAAAATGTCAGTGTTTCTTAATTTAATGACCAGTTTGTTGCTTCCTGTTGTTGTTGTTCAGCGACGTGACGTGCAGGAGTGTCCACAGTTTGCCGCCGGCCTAATTGCGTTTGGTGCCGAGTGCTGCACGTATCATAGGCGTGTTTTCGTATTAGCTGACGGTTTCATTCATTTCATTTGAATTACAAGGATTGTTTGAATAAAAATATCACTCGTTGTAGCAAAGCAATTAGAAACTCTTTCACAAACAGGCATCAGATCGCGTCGGTGTTTAAATTGTAGTCATTCACAGCCGTTTGCTGGGGCATGTATGCATTCGCCCTTTAATTCTCTCATTAACTTTTTTCCACTGCATTCACAGCTAGAAACTGTTCTGAACAATTACTAGAGCTGCGGTAGGCCAATGGAGGTTTTGCAGTCTCTCCACTGTTGCATAATTTTCTCTCCCCTGTTATATTGTCGTGGCAGCACTCGGCGCGGCGACACTCCAGTCACCAGCCAGCCTGCCTAACTTTCGTCTTTCCCTGGCCCTTCAACAGACCAGATCCCGTTTAATCTGCCTGCGTTGGATGCTGAGTGCTCTCTATTACAAACACACAGCTACATATTCATGCCTCACAGAGCGCGCTCAAACATCCACAATTCCGCATGCGTAGCCTTCGATGCCCTGAAGCTACGGAGGCCGTTTGATCTGCAAAGACCACATTTGAACCTCCCGCTGTCACTTTAAGCACAATCATTTCACGACGCTGCTTTTGAAGCGCTGACCACAGCTGCTGCCCTGCCAGCGCATCAGCCCGCACTGTATGTGCCGCTTCGTATGCATAAGATTCAGTTCAAGGATGACGGGTGGATACACTGATCCTACAAAGGTTTTTCTGGATGATGGTAAAATCCAAACGTTTTGTAGAAAAGAAACTAATTTAGAACATCAATCAAACCTAAACTGGTTCAATGGAATTCCTTTAAAAATGAGAAACATGCAAACCAGTCGGTGCCAGTCATTGCTTTTGGCACGTTTGCTAAACCTCACCAGATACTTTCAGGTACACTTTGCTAGTTTTTTTTACTTTCTATACTGTCGTTCTTCTGCATGTCGTGGATTCAACAATGTGCTACAATCATTCTGTTGAAACGTTGGTCCATATCGACATGATAGCATCGCAGAATTGCTGCACATCCATCATGAGAATTTTCTATTCCAACACATCCCAGCGCATTGAACAATTTGCCATGCTGCAAGCAGCCATCAGTAAATGTGGCGTTTTAAATGACGTTCCCCACACCATTACACCACCGCCGCCGCCAGCAGCAGTCTGATCTGTTGCTACAAAGGCGGATGGAGCCATACCGTCACGTTGTTTATGCCGAAGTCTGACTCGACCATCTGAGTGTCACAGAGACTCACGAGAAAAGCCTAAATTTCCCAGTCTTGTGTTCGTTTTTGGTGAGCCTGTGTGAATTGTAGACTCAGGAGTGGCACCTGCTGTGGTCTTTTGCTTTACGCCCAGAACTGCTGCTCATTGTGTATTTTTCTCTCTTTTTTTGCATTATTCTCTGGAAACGTGAGAGGTGGTTGTACATTAACGATTTCTGAAACAATCCGAGCCTGCCTGACACCAACAACCACTAATTTTCAGCAGTGTTGCAGCAGCTGAGGTTTCTTTTAGTTGTCAGTTGATCTGGGGACTGTAGGGAAAACATTCACATATGAATGTGTTTATTTGTAATGTTATAGTGCTTTTGCGATGGTGTGATAAGACTCCTAGCAGCTGTCTAGTCAGAGGGCATATTTCATCATTTGAAAGCTGACCCAGTATTCCTATAGCACATGGAGCACATGTGGAGCACGGATCACCTCCGTGCTGTTATTCTTTGTTAATCTAAAATAAACATTTATCACGTACTTATGTCTTAAAATTTCTTTACTGAACTGTAAAAGTCATATTTCCCCCAGCACTCACCACGCTGTGATAACTGCATCTCTGCACACATCTCAGTCTGTTTTCTTTCCCCAGGTGATACTGACTGAACATGGCTGCTCTCCTCAGTCTGCTTCACTTTCTATTTGGTATTCAAGGGAACAAAAAATCTGATCCCCACAGCAGAGATGGAGGGGAGAGGGGGGGGATCAACCTCACTAACCAATACAGCAGAGATGTCTTTCCTTTCTCAAAGACATCTCGTGGAGACATGGTGACAAGTTTAATTTTATACCCCCCAAAAAAGAGGGAGAGTTTTTTAGTGTCACATGCGGAGACTCTCACCGCGAAGAAAAACAAGTTAAGATTGTGCACAGTTTCAATTTTCTTAAGGATCAAATGAAATTAGAGTGAAGACTAATTTTTAAAATTAAGTTCAGCTTTCCTGAGGTTGTGCACCGTGAGTTCATTTCCCGGGGCGAGGCTGTCGGTGCAGACTTAAAATTGTAGTTCAGAGATTTTCGGCCACAACAACTTATTCTTCTCTCGTTTGCACGTGACTCGAAAATGGAGTAGAAAGATCACCATCTGGACACACAGACTGGCCTCCGCAGAGTGACCCAAGGAAAGGTGATGACCAGCAGATCTCTCCAAAAGTCAAATTGGTTAATGTTTTGATTCACAAATTCTCACTCCTATAACTTTCAGAAGGCACCTCATCTACAAAGCTCTTCCAGACATGTCGCTGATAACGGGCATCAATCACAAAAGGCACCTTTTGTAAGTTGTTGAGATGCTTCATAGCATGAAGGTTCAGTAACAGAGCAGCTGTTCTTTTAGGATACTCTTGGTGTGTTTCACAGATTTTAAATATTTAAACAAAGCGCATAAGACGAGTAAACACACGTTTTTTTTATTCTGCTGGATTCTCCTTGAACTGCCTCCTCTCTTTAACACTGATTATTTCTAAGAGTTGTTGGTTTCCTTAGAGGATGACATTGAGGAGGTTAGAAAACTGGGGCGCACCAGCATGTAGCTCTCTTGCTCAACAAAAGCTGAACTCTTTGTTATGCAGTTGAGGCAGGGATGAGCTTTCTAGCAGAGGAACTGAGTCACATTGAGTTAGAAGAGGGCTAATTTACACACAGTGCCACAGGCATGAGAGAGGCTACGAAGGAGGCAGAGAAAGAAGGCAGATGAGGCTAATTATTCTCCCCACAGAGAGGAAGATCCCCTGGCTTTTTACAGAGGGGGGGCTTGTCAAGATGTGATTCCCAGGTGGGCAAAGAAACGGTGCTACCAAGAGGAGGCGAGAAAGAAAACCTGAAAAATACAGCAGTCTCTAAAATACAGATCCTTAATGCATCTTTGAAGACTCCTACCCAACGGTTAAGAGTGGCATGTGCCACAATGGTGGAGGGATGACGGTGAACATGCACAAGTTATATTTCATTCATTGTTGATTTTCTCCCGCAGCTATAACCCGAGCTATTTAAGGCAAAGCCTGAAGTGTTGTCACAGAAAGTCTCAAGTCCATGAGGGGAAATCAAAGTCAGTCACAAGTCACAACTCTCTCTGGGAAGTTACGCGTCACATGCAAGTGTGTTTGGTTTTGTTAGCACTGCTTCTACTTGCTACGCCTGGGTCTTTTTAAAAAAAAGTTACATTTTAAAACGATTACCATGTTTGTAAGTCTCAGATTTGATTCTGTCTGCATCCAATGGTGAGTCTCCATTAACCCTCAATGCAGTCGCATACTCTTTTATTTGCTGTCCATTCAGATCAAGAGCAGCATAGTGGTGCAATGGTTGGCATTAGTGACTCGCAAAAACGGGGTCCTGGGCTCAAATCCACCAGCTAGCTCCTAACGTCTCTTCTCTGTGAGGTTTGCATGTTCCCTCTGTGCTCTCCAGGTATTCTGGCTTCCTCCCACAGTTCAAACACCTGTCAGGGGTATACCCTGTTGTACCCTGCCTCTCACCAAATGGAAGCTGTGATTGTAATCATCAATCGACCTTGTCTCTAATTTGTAACGGTGAAAATTACCTGCAATGTTCTCTCAAACCCTGAGGTCATGTGATACTCCTGAGTTTGATAACAGTCAGTAGCGTTCAGTAAGGCATTTTTAGCTTACTGTCATTTCTCAGGCTCGGTCTGTGGCGGTCTGCAGCCACAGATGTCAGTTAACGTGAATAAAACACACACCTTGCTTTTCCTGTGAGAATGTGGCGTAGGAAACTCGGACGCGAGGGGAGGCCGTGTCATTTCTGTCCCCTCGCCCCTCGTCCAAAAAGCACTCGAAGTGTATAACCCCTGCATAATAAAAGTATCAAATGTAGAACTCGTACATAATAGAAATCATCACGCATAATTATTTGCCAAACCAAGAAATGTCATAGGGAGACTTGTTAATGAATGGGAAGCCCAAAGGTTCTCTGTGCTAACGATGCATCATCATGTCTGAGCAGCGTCTGCAGCACCCAGCAGATTAAAGCTGCAGCTGAACAACAACTTAATTGATGTGCACATCAGCCGCTCTCAGACTAAAGAAGCTTCTCTTTGCTGCCTTTGATGAGGCGTTTGTTCTGTTTTAGACAGCTTCAGACAAACTTTCCCCACAAGAGCTTACGATTACGCAGCATACAAGTTCACTCAGACAAATAAGGTGAATCTCAGTTAAAGAGGGTGGGGTGCTTTGCTGTTGCTGCACTCCCACTCATTTGTTTACCTTAAAACTTTGTGTAACACACACACACACACGCTAAACTCTTTATGTAAAGAGACAGATTGTAGTCTTTGAGTAGATCGTAATCCACGAGGATCATCCGCTCTAGTCTTTCTTTAAAGTACTTCAGCTGATGATTATATAACTTGTCGGAGATTAACCTACAGCACGGAGCATCTCCTCCTGTCGCTGCAGCAACCAAAACTTTCTGTCTTACATCACAGTGATCCATGATGTGTCAGTGCATTGTCCTTCGATAGGAGCTCGACTAGTTTGTTATTTGGAAAATATGCCCAATAACCTAATATCGTCTATTCAAGGTCAACATTTTTAGGCTTTTTTGAGTTTTAATTTTCTTGTTTGGGCTTCTGAAAGTTTACCTTCAGGGCTCTCTGATAGATGGCTTTTTTTTAGGAGGTTTAAAGAAATAAGATGAGGTGGTGCAAAAAAGCAACAAAGTCATAATAGGAGAGCAGTGGCGTTGCGTAAATCTGTTAACCACAGGACTTTCTCCCAGGAGACTGAGGTTTTCGTGTTTCATGGGAAGCTAAAAGTTCAACAAAAACAGATTATTTTTTTTTAAAAAAGTTTAATTTTGACCAGGTTTAGGCAGCATACTGCTCAAACTGCTTATTTTGATTTGTGAAAAGACTGTGGTTTGGACTGAAATAGATCCCTTTCTAAACACAAACTTCTCCCACGTGTGAACTTTACCCACAGGCTCCAAAAATGTAAAAGTAAAAAAAAAGGACAAAGCACTCTTTTTCTTTTTCTTCTTTTTTGCACTGATAATGTTTACTTATTTTATTCTGTCCAAACAGTTTACAGTGAGTATATACAACAATCAACCATTATGACCACCTTCCAAATGCTGTGTTGGTCCCCATTTTGCTGCCAAAACAGCCCTGACCCATCGAGGCATGGACTCCATTAGACCCCTGCAGGTGTGTCGTGGTATCTGCACCAACATGTTAGCAACAGATCCTTTAAGTCCTGTAAGCTGCGAGGTGGAGCCTCTGTGGATCGGGCTTGTTTGTCCAGCACATCCCACAGATGCTCGACTGGATTGAGATCTAGAGAATTTGGAGGCCAAGTCAACGCTTCAAACTTGTTGTGCTCCTCAAACATGCTTGACCCATTTCTGCTTTGTGGCACAGCGCAGCATCCTTCTGAAAGAAGCCACAGCCATCAGTGAGTACCAGTTCCAGCAATGCTTAGGTAGGTGGGGCATGTCTAAGCGGGACCCAGGTTTTCCTAGCAAGACATTGCCCAATTTGAGCTACAGTAGCTCACCAATTGGATCGGACCATACAGGCCAGCTTTCGAGGCCCACATCCATCACTGAGCCTTGGCCACCTATGACCCTGTTGCTGGTTCACCACTGTTCCTCCTTGGTCCACCTTTGATAGATATTGACCACTGCAGACTGACAACACCCCACAAAACGATTATTTTCCGAATCGATGAATCTAGTGACTCATTTTTCGATGCATCGATGAATCTAATGATATATGTTACTGCTAAGCAGCTTAAATTAGTTTTGCATTTACGGAGGTTGGGTGTTTATCTCTGAGTGTGTGTCTACGTGGGGGGTGTCTGGATGAATTAAAGGGTAAAAACCAGCGTTAGAAAAAAAGTTGAAAACTTACGGTCGTTTTATGATCGGCCATTTCCACCTTACAAAGCCGGCAAACGACTGAATCACTTCCTGTTCGGTTAAAATATCCCCATACTGTAGAACTGCGTGTTCGGGGGGCGTGGTTTAAGTCCACATGTTACCGCTACTCGCTGCCGCCATGTGTTTTTTTTGAAAGTGACGACGCATCGACGTAATCGATTACGTCGACGC
>VURO01047504.1:0-22503 GCA_015108175.1 Pelvicachromis taeniatus | reverse complement strand
CTACTCTGAGCTCCTCCCGGATGGCCGAACTTCTCACCCTATCTCTAAGGGAGAGTCCAGCCACCCTTCGGAGGAAGCCCATTTCCGCCGCTTGTATCCGCGATCTCGTTCTTTCGGTCACTACCCACAGCTCGTGACCATAGGTGAGGGTAGGTATGTAGATCGACCGGTAAATCGAGAGCTTCGCTTTTACACTCAGCTCTCTCTTCACCACAACAGACCGATGCAGCGTCCGCATTACTGCAGCCGCAGCACCGATCCGTCTGTCGATCTCCCGCTCCCTTCTCCCATCACTCGTGAACAAGACCCCGAGATACTTAAACTCCTCCACTTGAGGCAAGGACTCGTCCCTGACCCTTTTCCGGCTGAGGACCATGCCCTCGGATTTGGAGGTGCTGATTCTCATTCCCACCGCTTCACACTCGGCTGCGAACCGTTCCAAGGCGAGCTGGAGGCCATCACTTGATGAAGCCAACAGAACCACATCATCTGCAAAAAGCAGAGATGAGATGAGCAGAGATGGAGGATAATATACATTGGTTAAATATTACAAGAGAGTGGACCTATAAAATCTACAATCTATCAATGATAAGACTGCAAATCTATCTACCAACTGTTAAGAGCACATCTGCCCTCTAGCCATTGAATTAATAATATTCTTAAAATATTTCAAAGTTTAAATTATTTGAAATCAGGCGTGTCTGCTTCTCCACCTCACCCGGGGGGGAAATGCTGTCACGGAGACTGTTGCAGTCAGCTAGTTTATATATGCTGTTGAAGGGTGTTCAGTTGTTTTGAGGGTAATTTCATCATTCAGATTGAGTTTTGTGTTGGGGTTTTTTGCATTACCAGACAAACAATCGGGTCTATACTGTTGGCATAATATGTAAATGTGATGTGTGGTCATGTGCTTTGGCAGAGCGGACAACTTTGCCTGGCTGGGAAAATGAGAGTATGAAGTTCAGGCTGTGCTGAAGAGTAGATGCACGCAGTGTAGAGTCAAACACAGAGCTGTATTATTAAGGGAACAGATTTATGCAGCACAACCTGCAAGGTGAATATAAATTGCCTTTAATTCATGAAATAAAACATGTAGCACAGACAAGACATTGTTACCTCCACTGAGGTAACAATTTAAATCAAAAATGTAATTCTGTCTCAGTGCAAGATGCAAGAACAGAGTTTATTTTAAATTTAGGCTCCTTGCTAAAACGATTAAGGGGAGGCAGTTTTCCAGTTCGGAGTGTTTTGAATTATAGCATGTGTCTTTAGCATATATTTAATGCACAGGTAATCAAATACCATATATCTTCCAATAGTAGCTCCGGCGTTTATTCAAAAAATTATCCGGCTGGCCCGGCGTTTAAAAGAGACCGGCGATTGTTGGAGACTGGCTCTTATTCCCCTCTCAGAGGGAATTGTCACGTAAGTGAGAGGGAAAGAGGACCCAGGCGCAGTTTTTAGACTGAGGTGAAAAGACGTTTATTTACAGTGCTCCTCAACGTATTGCAACAGTTTGCTCCTCCTTTGCTCCCGAGTGTCTCCTTGTCTGTGGTAGCCCAGTGCACGAGTTGTGCTCCCTGACACTTCACTCCGCCCGACTCTCCTCGAGAGGAAGTAAAAGACCGTTAGCAGGTTCGCTAGCCAACAGTTCAGTTATTCTGTCTTGAACTTCCATTTGATTAGGTTTTTGAGGCATATGGTAGATTTTATTTTATTTTTTATCTAGGCATATAAAATATCTTAATCGTGAGCTTAATGCCACGTAATGTAGCAACTATAATTAATGGGAAATTTCACCCATTAGGCTTTGGCACAAGGTTTTGCCTCATGTTTTTACTGTGTTTTGTAAATCAGAAAATTTAACATATTTCAAGTCTTCCAAGTGTTTGGTCACAATTCCAATTCAAGTCTGGATCTCCATATGGTTGTAAAGAGTATCTATCATCTGCCATTCGTTCTGCTTGGAAGACTCAACTCCTCCATCTGAGGCATTCCAAGCATGTGGTGTATTATTATCCTTTGTGTCCTGGCATACAGTACCATCAACGTTACATTTTAAATCAAACAGTAAAAACGAATAATGTGAAAACTTTTGGTTTTAATTCAAGTAATACATTGACTGCTAACTTTAGAAATCGTTAAGTACGCTAGTCACACATCTACATTATCAATCAATTTAAATGAGCAATTATAAAAAATAATCTGCAATTTACATGCCATTTTTTCAGTTTCATATGCACACAGCACACCTGCTGTTGCTGCTTTGTGTTGAGCATCAACTGTCAGTAAATTTACTTATGCGTATAAAGGTTGTGATCCCAAAATTATAATAACAATATGCTAATATTTGTAATGTTCAGGCTTGTTTTAGCAATCATACTTGGGAAATTTTCAACAGACAGTGATTTAGCAGAAAAGTGTAGTGTGGTTGTCCAGGTCTGCAGTAAGAAACAATAAAATGCAAAATGTGGCATGAGATCAGGGTGATGCAGTAGTTTGTTACCTCACTGCAAGAAGGTTCTTCTTGTTAGCTGGGGCTTTTCTTTACGTGTGTCTCCACAGTCAAAAGACACGCACATATATAGTTCATTAAAATTGGTCCAAGTTAAGGGCGTTCGAGTGAATGGTTCTAAGACTGCAGCCCTGTGATGGAGTGGCAACCTGTTTAAGGGATATGTACCCTGCCTGACAGCTGGGAAAGGTTTCATTCTATAAGACTGATTGGATAAGTGGTTAAGAAAAGATGAATAGGTGGTCTGAGAGCTCCTAGTTAACACTTAAATTCATAGCTATAAAATTCTTATTATAGTAGAGCAATTGTATTATTATTGTAAACTAAACCCCCAAGCAATATAATCTGGATAGCACAGCATCAGTCACGAGAAACATTATGCCCCCGCCCACCCAGCCTGTCACAGCCACAGCAGCACTGCGCTCCCTCGCCAAGCTATTCCTACATGCCAAACATCAGCACTAACGTCTTTTATCTTACCGCTGTATAATAAACAATGCAAGTTCAGCATCATCATTCACTCTCTGAGAAGTGTCGCCAGATGTGAAAGGTACTCCAGTGTTTACTCTTGTTTTTATTGCCTCGTTTCTTTGCACCCAAGCATGATTTCTTTCTGGGAATCATCTGGTGATTGGAAAAGTTGCAGTCCAAGAGCAATTGTTGTCACATTAACTAGAACACCTGTCCTTCCTGGCTTCTTCTGTCTTGTCATCTTTCCTCATGTTTAACTCAGGACCGACTGCTACTAGACTGACTTGCTACCAATAATGGGCAAGTTAATTTGAAAAAGTAATTAGTTATACTTACTAGTTACATCTTCAAAAATGTAACTGAGTTAGTAGCTGAGTTACGATATTATAAAAGTAACTGATTACTCAGAAAAGTAACTATTGCGTTACTTTAAAAATGTTTAACCCTCTGGGGTCCAGGGTATAATTGGCCATTTTTGGCTACTTTTGATGTTACCTCTACCTCTTTTCATTCTTTTCAGCACAACCTCACATGTCTGAATTTACAGTTATTTTTTCATTTTGACAAAGAATTGATCTGAAATCAGACAATAAGCAGAAAAAATCTGTTGTTGCAGTAAAATGTTTTACAGTAACAACCACAAACATGTTTAACGAATCATTTTCATAACTTGAATTGGAAATATAAATTGTAAATTTTAAAAACCTATGCACAAGTTTTGCAAACAACAATGTTATATGGAGATATTTATCTCAAAATGCAGCCAGGGCGTTTTTTTATATAACAATCTCAAACTATTAACAGAACAATCAGGCATTCTGCATCAAATAAGAAGTCGTACAAATAATTTGTGCCACTCCAAAAAATAATTTCTGTCCTTTCGCTCGCTGCTGCCATTTGTAAAATTTCCCCATCTTGCTAAACAACCAAATGCCGCATGTTGCCAAATCATTTTTTGATTGGTGGACACCAATAGGAAAGGGGTGTTTTATCTTTTCTTTTCTTTTCTTTGGGGTAGCAAGCAGAGAGTGATTACAAGCTCTTTCCTTAGAAAACGCTGTGTTTACCGTTTCTTCCTGCACTAAACATAACTATAGTATTCAGGAAAAAACATTGCGTAGATTTTTTTATCAACACAATTTCAAAACTGGTATATAGTTTGAAGTCCCCACTTTTAACACAAAAATGGATACTCAAATTTGTTTTGGCCCGACATAGCATTTTGTTAATGCCAATCAGCAGCACCCCTGCAGCAGCACCCCTGTAGCTCCCTGTAAGCTGAAGACAGCTTGAACCGTCTGTGTGTTGAAAAATAGTAACGGTAACAGCATTGTAACGATAGACATAGTAGATAGTTAGATTACTAGTTACTGAAAAATCTTTTAATGCCTTTATTTCCATCGCTGCTCGCTACAACAGCGTATAAAATAAATTCATATTAATGTGAAAGTACATTCAGCCTCATTTTACCTTTAGTTGATATAACTTTATGTTGTCTATATGCTGTTGCAAAGTCAGATAATTCTGTTTCTTCAAATTTTGCTGATAGTTTCAATTATTTAAATGTACAAAAAAAAAAACCCTCCAGGCAATGATTGAACAAAACCCGATGACTGAAATCTAAATAAGCGAAAGAAAAAATAACATTTTGAGTCTCTTTACATAACCTGCTTGAGACGGCCCAAAGCATTTTGGGCAACAAGTCTCAAGTCAGGTCCATTATTTTGAATATAAATTTAAAAATAAAAGGTTGAGCGCTTTTACACTACAGAACCTCAATGAATAAATTCCCTGTCTGTTGATATACTAGTGGTAGAAATAGTGAGCCCACTCATTAACAGCGTTAAGAAAATCTTTGCATGCCTGATAAGTTCTTCGTCATCAGAGGACATGCTGCAGGTTTTGATGCTCTTGCTTCTCATTCACTCTGAGTGGGGTGATGTCATTCCTTTCTAAACTGATTTCTAAACCTGTTGATTCATTTCATTCATTTTGCTTCACTTGAAGAGATGGGAAAACTCAAACTTTTCAAGCACCTGTGCAAATTTCAAGTTTATTTGGAGATTAAAGTAAATAAACACTGATTGTATGTGAATTGTTACTGAGAACTGCAAAGATTTGTAACGCTACCCATCCATTTTCTTCCATTTATCTTTATCAGGATCGCAGGGGGGCTGGAGCCTATTGCAGCTACATTAGGGTGAGAGGTGGGGTAAACCCTGGACGGGTCGCCAATATGACGCAGGACTAACACACAGAGGCAGACAACCAATCACACCTATGGGCAATTTACAATCCCCAACTAACTCTACATCTTTGGACAATGCGAGGAAGCTGGAGTATCCAGAGGGAATGCAAACTCCACACAGAAAGGCTCCTGCCAGTTGGTGGCGCTAACACAGAACCTCCTTGGTGTGAAACAGGAGTGCTTACGAAATGTACTACAAAAAAAACCTCATTAAAGTAACAAAAAGTCAAAGTAAAGTATTTTACTCTTCTAGTCACTGCATACAAAAGCTACAAATGTCTCAAATATCTGGATAAGATGATGGAGCCACTACTATTAGTGTTGCAATTTGCATTAAAATCATATCTACGGGAAAGTGTTGGAGGGTAGATGTGGAAGACGCGCAGAAATCCTTTCATGTACCATGAGAACACTTATAGTTATTACCATCTTCTGTTCTGTTTAACTGCCTACATTGTAAATGTGCTTAATGATGGTAGTTTAAGTGCTTGAGTCACTCGAGACATCAGTGAAAAATGTTTCAGTGAATGTTTCAACTTTTACTGCATCTGTAATAGCATTTTGACAGATACAAAAAACCCTGGACAGTTTTTATTCTGAGGTGTGTGTCTGTGTGTGTGTTGTCTTTGGTTATGTGGCTATGAGAAGTTGTTTAGCTTGTCTTTACTTGTAAGATACACTTGGTAGTTGGGTCAATTCGAGGCGGGATCACATGCAAACCATAAAACAACCATTAAAAAATGTGTTTTATACTGGACAAAGACCACTTTGTCCAAAGGGTTTAAGTGGTTAAATCGGCACTAATAAACTGCACCAAGCTGTAAAACAAATCAGAGTGTTAGGATCACTGGGTTTTAAGGTGTTGTGAGTTGTGTTTAATTTCTGCATTTCACTGTATTTTGATATTCAAAGGTTATACTTATGTGGGTTCTCAGTTAAGGTGGTTTTGAATTCTATCCCTTGTTTCGGTCATCATGCTTCCCCTGTGTCCTCATGCCTGTTTGTCTGTATATTATGTACAATATACATATACTAATATTATGTTTAGTGATTTCCTGTTTTATTTTATTAGTATACGGCCTACGTGCACCATGTTTAGTTGTGATTCCTTTGACTTGTCTCTCTTGATTGTTGTCAGCTGTGTTCCTACCTGTTTCCACTGCCCTCATTATCTTGTGTGTATTTATTCTCTGTCTCATCCTGTGTTCTTTGTCATGTCCTAAAGTCATATCAGTGTGTTTCTTCTTGTCCCTAGAAGTGTATTTTCCCTAGTAGTGTTTTTCAGTAGTATTCAACTGACAGTAATTCCCAAGTTCTGCATTTGGGTGTGCAACCTGCCCGTTAGCGCGATACAGAGTTTGATTTAAACAGACTAAACACCGCAGGTATGAAAACACCCAAAGTAACTTCTTGCATTACTTTAAGGAAAAGTAACAAGTAATGTTTGATATGTTTTTATTTTTCAGTAACGACGTCAACACTGATCCTAGTATAACATTACAAACAGTTGCTGTGGTGGTTGTTATAGTCAGCTAGTTGTCAGCTGCCTGGAGACAGGGGAGCGTCACGTGTCTAATCACCCGATAATAACTAACTACAGCTTTATTGTAAATAAATCTTTTCTGCATGTTTAAGCATATTTTCTTGCGAGACTTCAGCTGCAGACAAAGAGAACCAGAGTGGGAGGAAAGAGAGACTATAATGCACTTACCCTTCCTTCCAGCTCAGCCACATCCAACATCAGTCACAGATGTTTTTATTGTCTTGTCACTCATATTCATTTTACTGACTTATTGTCAGTTTTCTGATTTTACTTATAAATTATGAACTGGTCATTAATCACACTGTATATGAGGTTTTGTTCTCTTTTATATTGTTCATTGATAGGAAACACAAACATATGGTTTTGATGGGCCACATATTTTTAAGCTACATTTAGTAGGTTTTTATAATATTTGTGAAATTTCTTATTTTTTTCAGGATTCTCAGGAATAAGCAACATGAACTATGTTTATGTCATACATTGTGCTTTAGCCGTCTAAACTGACCACCTTAAACCAAGGCATTCAGATCAATTCAGGTTCATTTACAATGCGGAACAACTGCCTCAGGATTCTTTACCCTGTACGATAAAGACCCTCCAGTGCTGAGGAGAAACCCACAACAATCAGGGAGGGGCAGCCATCTGCTGTGACTGGTTGGGGGGCTGAGGAGAAAGAACAGAGAAAAAATAAAGTACAGAGAGACAGGAGGGAACAACAAATACACCAAGTTGGCTGTCAGTCAATGTAAGGGTTAACTAGAGTGGTAGCAAATCATATTATCATCTGTTCCAGTGTATTAATATAATGACCCAGCGTAAACTGACAGAGATTTTCTATTTACAGACCTGTTTGTGTGGGCGTCTCTGTGCCTGTATTACCTCAGTGTAAATGCCAGCAGCATCAGTCAAACTGAAGGTCAGACTTACACACTGCCCTTTAGACCCTCATCAGCCTCCGTGTCTGTCTCCATTTCCTCCTTACTCTCTTGTCTAATTTTGGCTTTATCGCTCGTCTTTGTCTTCATTCACTTACTGCTTTTTTTCACCCCTTGCTTTTACCCTTTTTTTAAAAAGAAAAAAGAGAACTCTTCTATTAAAATATAAAATATATATAATATAAAACTATATTAAAATATATTTAAAAAATATAGCCCTTTCTAAATAAACATTTTACATTTAAGCAAAAACACATATTAATGGATAGGAAAACTACCATGACCACTGCTTAATGAAAATGTCATATCTCAAGTGTTAAAATAAACATGACCACTACATTTTTTTGTAAGCTGACTTATGATTAGACACCTTAACACTAGTTCCACTCTTGCAGTTTTCAGTCTTTTTCTAAACAAAATAAATAGCTCCTACCTGTAACTTTATATTTGACAGACATCAGAGAGGCATTGATCAGGAACAGCAACAGCCCATGTAACCCATAACGACAAACTATTCCTTTAATATCAATTCCGCATGTCTCAGTTTGCAAATTGTCATTCAGTTTTATAAAACAAGCCCGAATCTATGTCTTAATCCAACTCATCATTATTTCAGCTGGTGTTTTGTCTGACAGCCCAGTTGAGACAGATGAATGCCCGATAGAGAAGTGCAGGTATTCTTCCCAGATGCCTCTATAAGTGTTTCCTGGAAGGAGGCAGTTAGTAAGAGCAGACAATCCCACTTTACATAAACCCTTCATCGATCAGACTAACCAGCAGTTTAGGTTTACACCACCCAACCTCCACACTCCATTTCTCCATCACATTCTGCATACTTGCAACTTTTCCTTGAGGGATTTGTCTTCTGTGCCACTGCATCTCTCTCGCTCTCTCTCTCTCTGTCTCTCTGTCTCTCTCTAGAGATAGATCTGTTGTTGAAATGCAGGGTATAGAGCTTTGCAGTATTTTTTATTAATATATCTTTACCATATTGCATATACAAAGTTAGTACAAAGTTTTATATAAAGACAAGACCAAAAAAGACAAGACCAAAAAGACCAAAATTGAATTATTATTAATGTAAGATGGGAGGGAACAGAAGTAACTAACCCAAACACAGCACCTAAGTGACACATGGAGATGATCGTTTGAGCAACTTTGCATATGTAACTGCCTCAGGAGACGTCTCACTTCATGATAGTTGCTGGAAGATGAACATTAGCTATCAAATCGACTAAATGCTATGTCCTCGCTACATACTAGAACACTTTACTTCAGAAGAATAAAACTCTAAACAAAGCCCAAACATACAGTTACATTTTGGTGACACTAGAAGTGAAATGAATAAATAGAAGAATAAAAAAGAAAAAAGAATAATATGAGAAAGGTTATTTCTGTGTTATAAAAAGTGAATAAATACTGGCTGGATGTAAAATAATAAATGGTCCATATCCAGACGTGGGGAGCATCGTCTGACAGGAACACAGTCAGATTATGAAGAGGAGAGAAAAAGGATCCAGTTACATAACACATAAAATGTCAGATATTCACAATCTAACCTTTTCCCGCATAAACAAGCACAAACCAAAATAGGACAGACCTGCTGCACCTTGGTTGAAATCTGCTTCTGCATATAGTCAAGACCAAGTACTGAAAAGTATGAGGAGCTTATTAGGAGTAAAAACATGCTTTGACACGTAGCTCAGCTCAAATTGGTCACTAGTTGATGCAACTGTGCCATTTGATGACAGTGTTTATTTGTCCACTATTAATTAATCCCCAAAGTTCTTTTTACTATTTAAGTTTGGAGTCATCCCTATGCTTTTTAAGTTGTGTGGTGTGGGCAACAGGAGGACCCAAATGCAGACAAGCAATGAGGCACACTGGCAAGCTACAAAATACAAACTAACTTTAATGAACTTACAAAAGGAAACTATAGCACTGAATGCACTGCAGGAGAGACACAGAAAGTAATAAAACATAAACACAAGGGAAAAAAAAATCTAACTTGAACATAAATAGTTAGTCACGCAGGGATGAGCACATAAACAAGTCGGGCAAACCTGCCTGTTTGACTGACGACTAACTAGAAACGAGAAAAAAGTGAAAATATGATGCACAAGATAAATTATGCATGCATAACTGAGCACTGCCTCTAGTGTTTTGCCTTTTTGACTGCATACTCCTTTGGAGGTCTGGTGATTTGTCGGAGGTTTAAAGAGGTCTGACTGTTGGCAGCTGAAGTGAGGCTGTTTGCATACTTGTGTCTCATCATCTCATCACTGCTCTAGTGTTTAGGACAGGCTTTCCTTCTCTACCATGCCCAGATTATTCAGCTTTCTAAAATGGAGAGTGGAAAATCCTGGTGTGATGCTGCTTGACTTTATGCAATTGGAATTAGTTTGCTTTGGCCTATGAAACCTGAAACCACTTATCTGCCTGCATACTCAGTTTAGAGATTTGTTGACTTTAAACCTATTTTACAGATTTTGTAAATAAATAGCTTGTTGTGTTAAGCTGTCTATAATGGGACTTTCTTTCTTTGGTCAAACATGAAAAACAGACTCAGACCAGGAAACACAGAAGACAAGACACTAAGAAGAAGGTCAAGCGTCTGTCCTGCGCTGCTGGTTTAAAACATGGCTGACACAATCTTTCAAATCAAGCTGCCTATATAAAACATAAAAGACCTCCTCACTGTGGTGACAGGAGGATGGGATGAAATTTACTTATAAATCTGTAGGACTTACTGACGTAGACACATTCTGCTTAATTCTATACATTTGAAGCACTTTATCTGCCAACATCTGATTTTTAATCACCAAGTCTTTTGAACTTTAGATTAAAGCCAGAGTGCGCAGAGGAAACCCTTATAAGCTCCACACATGAAGGGCTGTAGACAGGGTTCAAGATAAACACCTTCTTGCTGTGAGTCAATAGTGCTGCCCATTGCAACACTGCACCACCACTCTCTATATCGCCTTACGGAGAGAAATGCATTTATTAATTACTATTATAATACGGAACAATTAACAGCTCACTTCACAGGGCGGCGACAGAGACATCTAAGCTGTTTGTCCTGACAAAGTGGATGTTTTTCTGTAAATTTTGTTCACTGTTCATTAGTTCACCAGTTCATTGTTCACGTTCTGTAACACAGGAAGAAACAGAAAAATACATTTAATAACAGGTGTGTGAGGTCAAGAATGAACTTTAGTCATCAAGCTAATTGCCCAACACTTATTTTGTACATTTGAAAATCTCAGTGTTTTTCTGCACAACTACAATTTTCAGTCCAGGTGAAAATCTCAAGGATGATAGCAGTTTTTGATAATCCTCCTCAAAAATATTTGCAATGTTAATGCTCCAATTAAATACATATTTTTAACATGAGGTTTGGTTGGGTTTTTTTAAACTACACTACAGAGGACAGTGTCTTTTTAAAGCAGAAGTGAATGGTCTATCTGGCAGCTTGAGGCCAGCCGTTATTGGGAAACATATAAAATATACCCTCATTGCCAGCAGAAAACGAGCACTGTGTGTATATCCAGAAACTGCAGGATGGCTAAAACATCTTGTTCAGAAAAATGCAGAAACTGAATGATTATTTAAAAGCTAGCTGCACAAGTGTTTGAGACACATGCTCATTGGTCGGGGCAGTAACCCACACTCCTCAAGTGATGCAATAAACAGCAATACCACTGACAATAGTGGTTCCAAATCACTAGTCAAATTTGTTTTTCATTGTCGCTGCCTCACACACACACACAGTCATTTCTGTTCCACATCATGCTGCTCGCAGGCGTCAAAATTCAAAGATTGGTTGAACGCTGAGAATTGCTCTTAATTTCGGGCTAACCCAGTCTACAGATAACAGCCACTTAAAATGGCCAGCTGGTTTGCAGGAGACCCAGGTTGATCCTGAGCTGATCCCTCTTTGGTCCTTGGCTGTAATCCCACACAGCCATGACAGGTAACCTGAGTGAGGAAGCCAGAAGGCAGAAAGTGACACACACACACACAGCCTACAGTTATTGGTGATCACTGTTTCTGAACACAATAGCATAGAAAATGTTTAAACATGCAGCTAATATTAAATGTTAATTCATTTTTACATGGTCCTGTCAGAGAGAAATTCATTTTAAATGTGATTCAAACGGGTGACCACTTGAATTGCTCAGCAGTATTTACATGTATATGTATATTCTGCTCAAGGTCTCATAGAATATAAAACACAGCAAAACAGTTGTTACAGGCTGTGATAATATGACTATTAGCAGATTGTTTTCAGGGCGCTGACGATGAGTCAGTGTTTTGTCATATAGGCCTTAGACTGAACTCTCTTGTGGGAGCTGTGTGGGATTATTGTGTTCTTGATTTCTGCATACGCTGTGAGGCCGCAGGATTTATTAAGGTCAAAAGAAAGAATTTGACTTTTGTTGTTTGCTCACTGAAATCTGCCTGACTCACATTAATAGTTGCTAACATTAGCACACTCTGTTCCTCTGAGATTCCACGTTTAGCACTGTGCTGTTACATTAGAAACCAGTACTATTGGAGCCCAGAAATATTTGGGGCTCTGTTCTGAACATTTGGGGTGAGGACTGGGTGAAGGGATGGGCCCAAAGCTTTTGGCATCACGTTCTAAACTTTAGGCAATTGACTCGTGCCAATTACTGGCTCATTTCTGGCTTTCCAAATAAATAAGCACTCATAGAAGCAACTATTGTGTGGGACAAAACATGTTACTGTGTGTCTATTTTTAGCATTTCATGATGCATTACTAGAACTACCAGCCAAGTGGCTTTCCTACCCATGAAACCCGCCGGACAGCCAAATGGCTGGAAGGCTTTTAGCTAATATCCTTAATCACCTGTGAACTGCTGCCTTTGTTATGTAGATAAGGGTTAGGGTTATCCTGATCCACTTGGAGTGGTTAGTTTCAGTTCACAGGTGATTGAGGATATTAGCTAAAAGCCTTCCAGCCATTTGGCTGTCCGGCGGGTTTTATAGGTAGGTGGCTGCTCTCTGAGACTGCTATTAAACTGCATCATGTTGTATACAATTCAATACTTTTCTTAAAAATTACTCTCTTCTGAAAATGGAACAACAACTTTACTGGGCGATTTTCTTGCATTGGGATACAGAGGTTGTTAGGGCAACCGTTCCTGTCTGCTCAGCCTGCAATATTGCAGCTGTAAAATAGCTACTAGGTTTAACACGGTCTCATGTAAGGAGACTGTCACTGTATTTTGCATATAGCTTACATTGCATAATATAAGGTATGTGCAGGATGAAATACAGAGTTTGTTGAGCCCTGCTAGCTGTTTCAAATTAATTGCCGTCCGAGTTATTCAGTCTTATAAAGTAGCTCACTGTTGAAAAAAATGAATTTCTAAGATACAATTCTCGTTGTTTTTTATCTGCATCTTCATTTTTATAAGGTTTTAGTGAACATCTGTTATTGATATTTCTTTACCTCAAAAATATCTGGTTAGTAAATTGCCTGTATTATAACTTTGACCAAAAAAAAAAAAAAAACAGTCTACAAGAATTATGAGGACTGAGTGCGCCCTGCCAGATCCTCAAACAGCCTCCATCACAAGATCCGCCAGATGAAAGAAATCAAGTGCCCCTTGTGTCTCTCAAGCATTGAAAATTACTTAGTCACCGATGTGTCTGTCCGTGTGTATAAAGGCTTTGTAATTCTGCCCCTTCGCTCCAATCTAATCTCATGAATACACATCCAGGATAGAAAGGACACACTTAAAATGCCCTCTATCCATTATGCATGTATTTGTGATTTTTTTTTGGTGTTTTAGTTCACATATTTAAACACATACAGGTCGGAGTCTATCAGGTTGGGGCATACTTCTCATGGTAATGGCTCTATTTGCTTTTTGTCAGGCATAGATTCACGTTATACTGCAATATCCCTGTTTTAAGCTCCAAAGCTCAGCTGTACGGACATTGACTGAACTTGTAAGTCTATATGTGAAACAGATTTCAGATTTTTGAATCATTGTGGTTTGATTGAGCACTTACTGGTAACCACGTAGTTCTAAAACAGCTGCGTTCAGTGCCAGCCATCATAAACCACATTCACTCTGCGAGTAATAAAGTAATCCTCTGCCCGATGCCTAAATTTGACTGCTGTTGACCAGATTTCCTTTCCTTTGATTGCATACACTTGGGTTTACACAGGCAAAACAAGTAATGTCACATCCATGCTTTTTCTCAATGAATAGCTGGATAAGTGAACTCCACCACCACCTCCATAGCGGTGGAGCTTTCTGTAGTCGTTTCCAGCTGATCTTGGCTGAGAGAGAGGCAGTGCACACAGTGGACATGGACAAGCTGACACTTAATCGCTCTCTGTTTCTCTCTTTTCTAACGCCTTGAAACTGTTCATTAACTCAGTACATTTTTCCAGTATGTCCTGCAGTTGACTGCTTTTTGTTATTTGTTTTGTTTTGTTTTGTTTTTTTCAAAACCAACTTGATAATCCCATCAGAGTCAACTTTACCAAACGTTGTGCAGCTTCCTGTTGCCTGTGTCATGATTCTGGGTACTGTGAATGACCTAAACTCTTGTTTTAATACATGTAGTAAATATTGTAGTAAGAGTTTTTTCTGGAGACATGAAAAGTTTGGGACATTATAGTGCAGTGAAAGAAAACTGCAAAGGTTAAGTTAAACAGGGAAAAATATTTAGCACTGTGTAATCCTGTCTGTCGCTGCTGTGTTTACAATGATTTCAGTAAATAACATCTAAATTATATTTTCTCATTCCTCACTTCTCCACTACCCCTTTACCTCCCCTACTGTTCACCTCATTCTTTTGCCTGCATTCGTCTTGATTTATAGCTACTAACCACACTCACATGCTCATGTTGTCTTGAGGCAGAAAGGAGGGATAGTATTTCATCTGGGACCTTGGAGGTTTCACACAACTGGAGTGCATATACAACTGGAGACACACAGAGCACAATGTACTCAAGTGCACCTGCTGCTTTAAATGCAGATAAACACATGCTGTTGCTGCTAATAACCTGTATAGCAATTACAGCTTTGCACTCCCACAGATATACAGGATTGATCATAGCACGTCAGTGCTGCTATGCTGCACCCATACAAAACATCATAAAAACTGATGAATGGCCACTAATATGGTTATAACAATAGAGCGAATTCAAGAATCGCTCAGACATGAGAGGAAGACAATGCATGGGTCTTCACTGACTTTGCATTTGCTGAAGGTAATTAATTTGATTTGCTGCAGTGTGTTCGAATGCACCACCAACAACGTAGCGAACACACAGTTCTTATAACGACTTAAGTATCAGAAAAAGGAAACGATGGGATGATGACATTCATTCCAGCAATTTAAACTGAAAAAATGCTTTGGATAAGATTATTATAGTTTCAAGTGCATCAGCAAAGTAGACTAGATTGCTAATATAGCTAACATTAGCTTTCTAGCAGCTAAGTGTGCTAAAATAATCCTTTGACATAGTAAAATCTTAGATTTTTAGCCAGTTTGATGCAATTATTCTGTGTCAGTATAACAGGCCCTGTTACAGTGGGTATGAAGATGGATTATGGTCCTGTAATACAGAGAAATAGTGAGCAGGTGAAACATGCTGTGGTTGGCTTGGTCTGCTCGGTCTTGCCAGAATGGCAATCCCAGGGCAGGCACTCTTCTGCCCTCTACTGTCTGTGTGGTGCACATTTACTTGCAACACAAAACCTGGAAGACTTGGTGAATTCATACCGCCACCATTCAAACAGAACAAAATCTACAAAATATATATATATATATATATATATATATATATATATATATATATATATACACAGGATAACAATGAACAGGTAACAGATGCAGAAAGTTTCAGGTGGCCGGGAAGGTGGCTGGTGTTGGTGTGGCTTGGTGGATGGATGTGGATGTGCAGGCCGAGCAAGACGGGGAGGGGCTAGCGCACTGACCTCTGGTGGAGTGTGAGCTGGACCGGATGGCCATGCAGGTGCGACGACCTCTAGCAGAGACAAAGCTGGACCGGACGCAACAACAACCTCTGGCGGAGACAGAGCTGGACCTGCTCTTCTGAGCCTCCAGTGGACATGAGGAAGTGCTGGACTGGCCCTCCTGAGCCTCCAGCAAAAGATGAAGATGGCTGGACAAGCTCATAAGAGCCTCCAGCAGACGAAACGGGATGCAGGACCGGGTCTCCTGAACCTCCAGTTCTGCAAGCACTGGTGACAGAACGGAACTTGAACAGAAAGTGAGCCTTTACTCGCGTACAAAGGGCTTCACTTCACGGAGGGATAACGAGGGAATGAGCCAGGAGGAGCACAGGAGGAGCACAGAGCACAGAGCACTGGGAGAAAGCAAAACTGAAAATACTAACATAGGATGCAAGACCATCAAAGTAAAACAGGAAACAAGAGACATTTACAAAGACACGGACTTGACACTGAGACAAGGAGACATGACTTACTGGACGAAAAACAGAAGACTCACGGACATAGAAACAGTGGTGATTAGACATGAAATGTGAAACACAGGAAGGCATAGTAGAAAAACCTGAAGACTAAAAGCTAAGGATACACACACACAGAACAATAAGAGGACCAAAACCACAAATAACAGTAAATCCAGGAATATAATTGATCAATGAACAATAAATACAGGGTCACGGACCCAGTACGTAACAGGAACTTGGGATTAATATGTTCACCACGGGTATTTGGCATGCAGAATGGAGCTGCAAGGAACTGAACCACCAACCTTCCAATTTGCAGATGGTCTGTGGTACCCCTAAATAAGTTTTTTTTTTTTTTGGCTTAGTCTAAAAAAAAGCATGAAACAAATGAACAGGGTTTCAGAATAACAGAATCAGCATACTATTACTGCCAACAGCACAACACTCCAAAACCACTGCTGTAGCTTTCCACAGATTTTACTGAGGGGACTGTTTGGCAGATCTTAGATAATAGTCTGCGATATAGATTTGAAAACGATGTCATCCATTATGCTGACAAGGCCATATGCTTTTTCCAGACCTGGGTTCACCACTTATGATTATGTGTTTGAGATAGTTTTACAGAAAGTGGACTTAAGCCAGGACAAATTGGATTATGTTCCCCCAAGTGTTTTATTATCACTGTGCTGTAGGCATAATGTGATTACTTGGTGATGCCCGCTATTCAGGACACTATATTCCTGACCCTGCTGTGTCCATAAGTTCATTAACTGTGCTTTATGACTTGTTATACACAGGCATACTGTAGAGGCTATTGAGCTTGTGGAGTCATTGGTGCTGTATTGAGCTGGATAGGTTCCTTCTGTACTTATAGTGCAGTGAAAAAGTATTTGTCATACTTGCACTAATATGTTTTAGATAATAAACAAAAGAGAATATTGTATTTAAAGGATGATTTTATTTATTAAGGAAAAAAAATTAAACATGGCTGGCCCTGTTAAAAATAAAAATGCGCTCTAACTAATTGTTATCAGCAGTTGCGATAACTGTAAGTGATTTCTTCACATTGCTTTTGTGAAATTTTTAGCCCACTATCATTTGCAGAATTGTTTTAATTCAGCCACATTAGATGGTTTTCCAAGCACAAACGACCTGTTTAAGGTAACGTCAAAACACCTTGATTTGATTTAAAGTCAAGACTTTGGTTTTGGACTTGTTAATGTGCTTCAGATCATTGGTCCTGCTGTCCATAACCCAAATATGCTTGAGCTTCAATCACAAATTGATGGACAGACATTCTTTGTCAGGACTGTTCAGTTCAGTTCAGTTCACTTTATTTTTATTTCAAACATATACATTCACCAATGTTCCATAAAATCTTTCCATACAGTTGTTTGAAAAGGAGTAGGCTGAAGTATATACTTATTTAGCCCTACCCCCTCCGGTTTACAGTAAAAGTAAGGAGGCACCATCATCCTCGTCTGTAGCATTAGTTCAGTTCAGTTCAGTTCAATTCAGTTCACCATCATGAACTGAACTGAGCTGATTGTCTAGTAGAGAGTAGAATTGCTGCTTCCATCAGTTACAATATTCCCTCGAGGTCCTGAAGCAGCAAAGCAACCCCAGACCATCACACTCCCGCCACCATGTTTAAATCTTGGTATGATATACTTTTTATGAAATTATGTGTTAGTTTTATTCCAGATGTAACAGGACTCAAAACTTCCAACAATGCTAGTTAAAGAAAAATTATTTTTTTTTTGCAAATGTAGCACAATTTAAGGAGAAACAAACACCTTTCCAACAGTGTAATATTTACTGCCAAGACACATTCTTACAATAAAGAGAAAATTAGCTATTTTCTATGCTGAATTTATATTATACTATAAGTAGGTCAACATTTTTTAGCGTTGTTCTGTACTTAGATGTCTTAAGTCCAGTTTTGATGTTGATGCTTTGATATGAACATGCTGACGACTCTGTGTGGACATCCAACCCACAGACCTACCTTGGCAGCTTTTTTAAAGAAAGCTGTGGATTAATCTCTTAGTTAGGTATGAGGTGATGTAGTTGATATGATCTATGGAAGACTGCAAAGAGATAGGATGCCTTCTTACTTTTAATGCCGGAATAAATATATACCTGCTGTGAGGAAAAACTGATAAAAATGACACTTTTTGTGTCACCATACGTGCTTACACTGAAAGAGATAAGCTGACAATTTTTGGCTTATCTAAAGCATTATCACTGAGCTCTACATTGTCCTTTAAACCTTTCCTGTATTTCTTATGTTTCATTTGTGCCTGAACAGTATTCAAAGCAGACATCTGATGAAATTTCTTCTGATACATGGTGATATTTTAATGTTAATATAATTAAATGTCTGTTACTGAGCTAGATTTTACACAGACAGCACTTATATAACCTAAGTGAAAGTCACTGACAGAGTCTGTCAGATCAACAATCTTCAATTCTCTTTTTTCACCAGGAAATTAATGATAGCTTAAGTGCAAACAGGTTCTTAAATGTTCATTTTATAGCCTCTCTTTCACAAATAGCTTCTACAATCAAACAAATCTGTGATGGCTAGCACTTTTGTGCCATAAAGCCTTTTCATAAAAGGGCCATTTAGTTAAACAGATAACTTCTCCAGTTTTCTCTGTCACTAGATGACGGTATGCTATGTTCTGCTTTTTTTTTTTAAACTTACATTACATTACATTATTGTTTTTGGTTCACCCTGTAATGTTGTCTAAGTGATTGCGATCCTGCAGCTCATCTCCATTCAGATGTAAAATAAAAGGACTTAATATCGATGGGTGAAGTGATACAAAGTGTTTAAACAGAGTTTATCTTTATGTGCCTTTGCTAATAGTAAATTATCTTTAATTCTAAACTAAAAGCTTAATCAGAAATATAATCAAGTGTAAATCTAATTAATATGGTGAATGAGAAATGTAGTGTGAGGAATGAAATTTATTTTAATGTCTGGATTTATGTGCACTAGTACGATTCAGCTTCAGCCTTGGCAGATCAGTGTCTCTCTGTGTGAGAGTGGCTACAGAATATATGAAAGATAAGAAATGTGTCTCTGGTCAATCATTATGCATGATTTTGAATATGAGAAATTATATCAAGTATGTTGTAACTAATAAACACAAACTCTTGATTTTTGCTAATTGTTTTTTATGCTAAAGCTAATCATAATATAATGAAGTATAAGTTTAACCAATATAGCGAATAATAAAATATAATCTGAGTAATTAAATGATTCTAATAACAGGCCTCTCTCAGAGATTCTGTATAGAATGGCTTGTTTGTGCTAAATGACTTTGGAGGCTGTGTCTGAGAGGGATGGGAGAGGGGAGTGAGTGAGACACTAAGGAGATACTAATGTCAGAGAATCTCTGACTTTGACAAATTAAAATTTAAAAAGAAGTGTTGAGTATATTATGATTGAAGCACACAGTAGTTTTTTAGTATTATCTTTATGTGCAAACAATATAATCTATACTCTCTTTTTTGTCAGGTGATGAATGTGAATCTTTCTGAAGGAGACAAAGTGGTCTTTGAAGATGTAGTAAACAGTGAGAACACAGTGCTGGCCAACGAGTCCATTCTAATGAGGGGTTTGGTAGTAAGAAGTCACAGCAATCAGATCTCCATCCGCTTCCACAGCATAAATCCTCAGGCTGGAGCAGTCCTTGTCAGATATCATGGTAAGTCCTAATAACTGAACATGTTTTTCCTTCACGCTGAATTAATAAAAGTTGGAAAAACAAAAAATGTAAATGACAGCTTCATGCTTGTTTCAAAGCATGAACAGAGATTTAGACACAGCATTCAGCAGTTATGAAAATGTTTCTAACGTCATAATTCCAGAGGTTGTGCATTAGAATGTCATCTAATACACACACACATGCATGCACGCATGCACGTGCATGCACACACACACACACACACACGCATGTATATATAGATTTATAAACACATTGTAAACCTGAAGGGGTTAGGTGAATTTAAAATTAAGGCAACTGATTTCGACTACATTTGACATGTATTGTTTGACTAAAATAAAAGTAAATTGTTTAATAAATAAACTTAAAAATATGTAGTAACTAGAAGTTTTCATTCATTTTCATTTATGTCTCCTGTGGAAATAAGCTAAGATAACTTAAAAGTAGAGCCACTTTAAGTACAACAGAGTCACTTATGTACCGTATATCTTCCAATACCCACCTGTTTGAAAACCTGTCAAGCAAATAGCCACCGGTCTCCAATAGTGGCCGGGTAGTAATATACCTTCAACCCAGAAGTCCCTCTGACAGAGAGGGACCGCTCGGGGTAGCAGTCTGCCTGCTACTGAGTGCGGCGCAGCATGGCACTCAGTAAGCAGTTCGGCTGCTACTGAGAGAGGCAGCTGCCCCTCTGTCTGTCTTAAGGCAAGATTCTCAGGTTCGATTTGCATAATCGAGGACGGTCGCAGATTGCCAAGCAGCCAATCCTCTTCGAGTCCCAGCACAGCTGAATTTGCATGCACAAGAAAATAAAAGTCTGCTTCTTCTCCTTTTTAAATTTTATTGGCGGTTGGCAAAAAACTGAATGGTGCATTACTGCCACCAACTGGTATGGAGTGTGACTGGAACGTAGCTAAAAAAAAAACCCCAAAAAACACTGCGCTGTCTCGGTCCTCCGTCACTCGGCCAGCTGTTTCCAATCAGCCGTCATCTACGACCAGCGGCATTTAAGCTGGATGCAGCGAACTTCAACGTGGGATTATTACACTGAACTGGAACTGTCGGCTAGTGGACCTGCTAACTTTTACTTCCTCTTGAGGAGAATCTGGCAGAGAGAAGTTTCAGGAAGCACCACTCGTGCTGGCCTACCACACAGACACTCAGGAGCAAAGGAGGAGCACAATTGGGAACTGCATTATTTGTGAACTGTTGGAATACGTTTTGGAGCATTGTTAGTAAATGCGCACTGTCTTTTCACCTCAGTCTAAAAATTGCGCCTGGGTCATCTTTCCCTCTCACTTCTGCGACAATTCCGAGAAGGGAATAAAGGCCTGTTTCCAATAACCGCCAGTCCGTTTTAAACGCCAGGCCGGGCGGATAATTTTTTGAATAAACGCCCGTGCCATAATTGGAAGATATACGGTAATCTTTCTTAACTAAACAAAAATCTAACACCAACCTTCAAAAACATGTCAAACAAAATGTAAAGGAATTATGGCAACCAACTGCCTGAATTCCACTGAGTACTGCTAAATTTAACAGCTTAAGTACATTTCTTCAGTTCAACAGTAATTTCTTGGCCTCCAACAATAATACACTGCACTGTTAATATATTAAAAAATATTAAAATAAATTATTAAAAATATGAAATGAGAAGACCATCAAGGGAACAGTTCACCGTCCCCGGGATAAGATTACTGGGGCCCCACCCTGGAGCCAGACCCACGGAGGGTGCCCGAGTACGAGCGTCTGGTGGCCGGGCCTTAGTCCAAGGGGCCCAGCCGGGCACAGCCTGAAAAAGGGACATGGGCCCATCTTCCTGCAGGAGGAGCCTCTTTATTCTCTCAAGGATACTTGAGGGAGCATGGACGTTTGCCCAACCAGTCTACATGTGTTTTGTGGACTTGGAGAAGGCATTCAACCGTGTCCCTTGGGGTGTCCTGTGGGGGGTGCTCCAGGAGTATGGGGTGTCTGGCCCATTGCTATGGGCCATTCAATCCTTAAACAACCGTTGCAGGAGCTTGGTCCGCATAGCCGGCAATAAGTCGGATTCATTCCAGGTGGGTGATGGGCTCCACCAAGGCTGCCCTTTGTCACTGATTCTGTTTGTAATTTTTATGGACAGAATTTCTAGGCGTAGCCAAGTGGCGGAAGGCTTTAACTTGGGTGGTCTCAGAATCTCCATCCATCCATCCATCCATCCATCCATCTTCTGCCGCTTATCCGGGGCCGGGTCGCGGGGGCAGCAGCCCAAGCAGAGAAGCCCAGACCTCCCTCTCCCCAGCCACCTCCTCCAGCTCATCTGGGGGAACACCAAGACGTTCCCAGGCCAGCCGAGAGATATAATCTCTCCAGCGTGTCCTGGGTCTGCCCCGGGCTCTTCCCGGTGGGACATGCCCGGAACACCTCACCCAGAAGGCGCCCAGGAGGCATCCTTGTCAGATGCCCGAACCACCTCAACTGGCTCCTTTCGATGTGGAGGAGCACCGGCTCTACTCTGAGCTCCTCCCGGATGGTTGAACTTCTCATCCCATCTCTAAGGGAGAGTCCAGCCACCCATCGGAGGAAG
>VURO01047500.1:28872-60560 GCA_015108175.1 Pelvicachromis taeniatus | reverse complement strand
GGTGATGCATATCTGAAGGCTAGACGTCCCAATTCACAAGCCTCGCACTTCCGGCCTTCGAAGGACCCGGTCCACGTAATCGCGAAGGCTGGATCCTCCGAAGCATGCATCCTATATTTGCTAGATCTCGCAAAAGTTTTGCGAGATCTCGCAAATGTTCATCTTAAAAAAATTTTCTCCCATGTCCCTTGCGGGGCTCCGTAGACTTCAACCTTCACCGATTTTCACCAAAATTAAATCACCTCAAGCTGTTATTGGTATCTACCATGACACATAAAAACCGTGGTTGCTAGACTGCTAACAAACAGAGAAATGGAAGGGATTACATCCTCCCTCCCTTCCGGGAGAGAATAAGAAGAGTTTTAAAATCTTGTAGGACTATGATACTGTGTGAGTGAAGGTTCTCAGTTTAGCTTCATAAATCTGCAGAGCTACAAACTTATATCGTGCCTCCATGTTTTTTTGTCCTTTCAGAACCTATACAGAGTGTTCAGAGTCATGAAAAGTCCCAGCCTGGAAGCTTTGGACTTTCTGACATGTCGACTAGCAGGCCTGTAGTCAGCAATGGGACGAGATCACAAGCACCATCTGCAAGCTCGCCTGAGATAAACGCACAGAAATGCTTCATCTGCGTTACGGGGATGACCTGTGCCTCCTGTGTGTCCAACATCGAGAGGAACCTGCTCAAACACAGGGGTGAGCGATCTCCGGGGATGAGGCATTTGTACTGAGATGAAGATTGTTGATAAAGTGCACCGTGTTTGTTAACCAGGAGTCCTCTCGGTGTTGGTGTCGCTAATGGCTGGCAAGGCAGAGGTGAAGTATGATTCAGATGTCCTGGATGCTGCTGCAGTGGCTGAGCTCATCAAAGACTTGGGCTTTGGTGCCAAAGTGATTGAGGAAAATGCAGTAGCACACGGAAAGCTGGACCTCACCGTAAGTCTGCAGGACGTCATGTGATGCAGAGTTTTGTGCAGATTTCACATCACATGTATTTCACATGCAGATAACAGGCATGACGTGCGCATCGTGTGTCCACAACATCGAGTCCAAGCTCAGCTTAACCAGAGGGATCCTCATGGCCTCGGTCGCACTGGCAACCAACAAAGCTCAGGTCGAGTTTGACCCAGAGGTGCTCGGACCGCGGGATATTATCACGATCATCCAGGTGTTTATCGCAGGATTTTTAAAAGCCATCTTAAACCTGCAATTTTGGAGTTTCTGGAGTTTCTTGGAGTTTCTCCTCATTTCAGGGTCTTGGATTTGAGGCCAGGCTGGAGAAGGCGGGCTTCAAAAGCAACCTCGATCACAAAGAAGAAATTCGACAGCAAGTATCTGGTTTACACTTCTCATTTTGAAATAGATGCTAGTTGGCAGGTGGAAAGTTAAAACCAGCACATGGTGGTTTTGATCCTGATATTGATACCCCGGGTCATGCTTAAACCCACAGTCTCTCATTACACCTGTTCTTTCACTGAAAGGCTTTTTAGATTTAGGCCAGAGTAAACATTTCTATCAATTAATACATATAACAACTTTCACTTTTCCTTAAATGCCATAACAGCAGATGTTTCACAGCTGTTATGGCTGATTTCTATCCCCTACACTGTCACTGTACTGTCTTTATACTAGACTGTATACGGTTGTCAGGTCATTTGAAATGACCTGACACTTAACAAAACGCCACTCCCTTCATGCTTCCTCCTTTTCTGCAGTGCTAGCTAGATCTGCCCTCCTCCAGGCCCGCTTTAACCCCCGAGTAGAAACGCTACAGTTGATACAGCTAAACCTAACATAACGAGCCTGTTTCAAAAATCTAAGAAGTAGAAAGTACAGATGTTTGTATAAAAATATGGGAAGTAAAAGTAAAAACAAATAGTCAAGTACAGACACCCAAAGAATTTGTACTTTGTTAGCTCCCACCTCTATGCATGATGTTTAAACATCTGGAAGACAGAGCAACCCTAGCACACTTTCAATGTAGCCCTCAGCTCAAAGTCACCCCAGATGGGACTTGAACCCACAGTCCCTGCCTGAGAAGGTCAGGCCTGTGTCCGTTTGGCCATCAGAGGAGCACGTGCAGCTAAAAACGGTGTCTGATTATTAACTTACTGCTACATATTTCCTTAAAAACGACGAGCTGTACAAGAAATCGGTGCAGAGGCTGAAAGTTTTTTTGCTAACAGACATGTCTGCCTGGTTTGCAGGTGGAAGAACTCATTTCTGTTGAGCCTGGTCTTCGGCCTGCCTGTGATGGGCCTCATGATCTACATGATGGTGATGGACAACCTGCACCAGGAACACGGGGGCTCCATGCCCACCGAGCAGAATGTACTGCCGGGCCTCTCCATCCTCAACCTGCTCTTCTTTGTGCTCTGTACACCTGTCCAGGTGAGGAAGCACAATCTGAGCTAAACTTTTTATAGCACGTGAATGTGTGAATTCACGGTGGAGCGTGAATCCTTCCCCTCACTTGATCTTCGTGTCTTCCTTGGTGCAGATCTTTGGCGGCCGATACTTCTACATTCAGGCCTACCGCTCGTTAAAGCACCGCACGGCCAACATGGATGTGCTAATCGTGTTAGCCACCTCCATTGCCTACATCTATTCCTGCGTGGTCCTCATCGTGGCCATGGCTGAGCAGGCCAGCCAGAGCCCCATGACTTTTTTCGACACTCCGCCCATGCTCTTTGTGTTCATCGCTTTGGGACGATGGCTGGAACACATCGCAAAGGTAGAATAAAAAGAAAAAAGAGGTTTACAAGGCCTAATTCTGGGAAACTGTAAACTGTCAAGTCATTTCTGATTCTTGGGATCAGCTCACTCATGTTGCTTTCATGTGACCTAATTCAAACTTGCACTGTGTGCATTACGCAGCAGGTTTGTTTCTTCTCCAGGCTTTTATTGCCATATTTTAATGACTCTTCAGAGGGCTGATGTTTTTATTGTACTGCACAATGATTAACTGAACATCAGCTGACGCTACATCACAATCACAGGACTGCATTCAATTTGATGATGAAGTTGATCGCGTTTTAGATCTGAAATGCATGTTTTTAATATCTCGTGCAGTACTCAAATAATAGCTCTAGTGTATTATTGGAGCTATTTAGCTGGCTTCTGATGATGGCAAGCCTCTATGACATCCCCCACTGGTTAGTGAAAATTTAGCAATCTTTCATAAGTTCACCAATTTGTTACTTGTACATTTTCCCTCCTTTCTTGTGAATTTGCAATGTATTTTGTTATAAATCTTTTTTTTTTCGTGCTAATTTGATCTTTATTATTATTTTAAAGTTTTGAATTTTTTTTTAAATGTATAATTCGTGTAATTTCTTAGATTTTCTTTGCAATTTTAATATTTTTTCTAATAATTTTGACAGATTTTTGATGCAACCATTACAGCTTGCATTGCAAGTTTGACCGTTTTTCTTAAAAATGAAAAATGTTTTCTTTTAAATTTTGATTGCTTTTTTCACATGAAAGAATAATGTCACGTTGAAACCAAGCACACCATTGTTTTTCTTGTGACATTACCAATAAGTTTGATGTGTCACATAGCCCTCTTCCTATTGAAAAAAACAAAAGTTGTATCCAAGATGGCCGACTTCTAAATGGCCACCATGGTCACCACCCATCTTGCGGAGTTTGCCCCCTCACATATACTAATGTGCCACAAACAGGACCTTAATATCACCAACCATTCCCATTTTATTAAGGTGCACCCTGTACAACCATGTGACTGTAGCCATTCAAAATGCTCGTACTTAGCAGACAGGAGAGTATATGAGGTCATACCATTAGTGCAGTCCGTCTTTGTTTTAAGACTATAACGACACATTCTCCTGCGCTCTTTCTACTGTCTTAGAGTAAAACCTCTGAGGCATTGGCCAAATTAATGTCACTTCAAGCCACCGACGCCACTGTGGTCACTTTGGGATCTGACAAATCCATCGTCAGGTGAGAGACATAAGATACAAATAAATAAAACCATCACCTCTGTGGTACATGACGTGTGTGTCTGTAAACACATTTTTATGCCTCAGCGAGGAGCAGGTGCTGGTGGAGCTCGTTCAGAGGGGCGATATTGTGAAGGTTGTCCCTGGAGGGAAGTTCCCAGTGGATGGGAAAGTGATTGAAGGGAGCTCCATGGCAGATGAGTCCTTGATTACAGGTAGGAGGGAGTGAATGGTGCGGATCTGATGTGGATTTTAGCCTTCATTTCTGTGAGTTTTCTGACAAGGGATATAAATCAGAAATATCAAGATTTCATGAGTCTGAGGCCACAACTTTGGACTGCTGTAACAATCAAGAGTGCTCGAGAGAGCCGGTCCTTAATTACAGCTGGTGGGTGACTAGATGGTGAATTTGTGAAAGCCAGTAATCCAACAGAGACTGGTGAGCAGTCTGGAGCAGAAACAAACCACAGTTACACGAAAGGCAGAAGATGACTGTGATGCCATCATTTAGACACTTCTTGCAATTTTTTATCTCACTTTCTGTCAGGTGAGCCAATGCCTGTTAGTAAGAAGGTGGGCAGTTTGGTGATTGCCGGCTCCATTAACGCTCATGGTGCCCTTCTGGTGGAGGCCACTCACGTCGGTGCTGAAACAACACTGTCACAAATAGTCAAACTGGTGGAAGAGGCACAGACCTCTAAGGTAAGCGGTAAAAATCACAATTTTAAACTAGAGAAAACAAGAAAAGTTCCTAGAATAGATATTTTACAGAGAGAATAAGCACTAATCTTGTTTTCCCTTCTTCCCCTCAGGCGCCCATCCAGCAGTTTGCAGACAGACTCAGTGGCTACTTTGTGCCCTTCATTGTTATCGTGTCCCTGTTAACGCTGATCGTGTGGATGGCCATTGGCTTTGTCAACTTTGACATTGTGAAGGAGAACTTCCCGGTAGGTGTGCATGAAGACGACTTGTGTGTGAATAAAAACAGCTGTGGCCTGATCACACCGCTCTCCTCCTCAAAGGGTTACAACCAGAGCATCTCCAAGGCAGAGGTCATCGTCCGCTTCGCCTTCCAGGCGTCCATCACCGTTCTCTCCATCGCCTGCCCCTGCTCTCTGGGGCTGGCAACTCCCACGGCGGTCATGGTTGGCACGGGGGTCGGCGCTCAGAACGGCATCCTCATTAAAGGAGGCGAGCCGCTGGAGATGGCGCATAAGGCGAGGCCCTTATGATTCCTTTAATTGAAACAACCACAGAAATGTGATGTTTCACTTCAGTATTAGAGTCAGCCTCTTTTCTAAGTAACTGGTGACACCATGTGGCATTGCTGCTTAATTACAGCCAGGGGTGATCCTACAGTCTGTTGGGGCCTGAGGCAGAAATTCACAAGGGGCCCCTCCAAAAATAACAAAATAAATAAAAACAAACGAGTAAATAAATACATTATAAAAAAGAAGGTCCTGAGTTCAATTCCACCATCAGGCCAGGGTCTTTCTGTGTGGAGTTTGCATGTTCTCCCCGTGTTAGCGTGGGTTCTCCCCGGGTACTCCGGCTTCCTCCCACAGTCCAAAGACATGCACTTAGTGGGGATAGGTTAATTGGAATCACTAAATTGCCCATAGGTGTGAATGTGGGAGTGACTATGAGTGTGAATGGTTGTCTGTCTATGTGTGTTAGCCCTGCGACAGACTGACGACCTGTCCAGGGTGTACCCCGCCTCTCGCCCCAAGACAACTGGGATAGGCTGACTCTGACCCTGAAAAGGATAAGTGGAAGTGAATGGATGGATCAAGGAATCTTGAGAAGGAATCTTTAGAGTGGAGTACTCTGAGTATAATCAGCCACCTCTTAGAAAACTAACGCTGACCTGTGTGTCTCACTCAGATCGGTGTGGTCATGTTTGATAAAACTGGCACGATTACAAACGGCGTGCCGCGGGTGACTCGAGTGCTGGTGTTGTGGGAAGTGGCCCGCATGCCCCTGAGGAAGATCCTGGCAGTGGTGGGCACTGCAGAGGCCAGCAGCGAGCACCCGCTGGGCATAGCAGTCGCCAAACACTGCAAACAGGTGAGAGGTCTGTTTATTTACCAGCCTTTTTTCTTCAGGAGAAAGCTTTGCTGACTTTCTATCAACTGTCTGATAGGAGCTGGGCTCCGATGTCCTCGGGTGCTGCCAGGACTTCCAGGCCGTGCCCGGCTGTGGGATCAGCTGCCGGGTGTCCAGCGTGGAACATCTGCTGCTGCAGCCGAGCGAGGAGCGAGAGAGTCCTGTGGGAGAGTCCACCTCTGCAGGTCAGAAATAAACTGTAACTGTAAACTATTCAAAGCAGAGGCGGCAAAAGTACAGACAGCTGATGTCTCCCAGCTGTGTTTCCCTCCCGTTTCCCATTCCCTGATTACCCCGCTGTTTTAACCCTGTGTTTGCCTTTTTACACTATCAATAAACCACTCACCTGCAGTCCACGAGTGCCTGCCTTTTGGGTCCATCCTTCACGACACCACATGGCTGGCTTCCCCAGCTGTGACAATTTTATTTATGTAATGAACGCATTTGAACATTTGGAACTCTTAAAAAAAATAATAACAAAAAAAAAACAATGATCCATGTAGCAAACAATAAATGTCATTAGCCGTCATCCTTATGTCGCCTTTGGGATTTGGAGCCTTGACCTTAATTTTTTGTGATTCTGAACATGAGTGGCCTTCTGATGTGAAGTGTGACACTTACTTTGAGTGACAAAAAAATAATAAAATATAATTTTATTTTAATATTTCAGGATCACAATAATCTTCCCATTTAAAACGACAATTTAAAAAAAGAAAAATGCACTTCAACGTGATACTTATCATTTATTTTCCCAAGCCACGCGGCGCCGCGGGTTGCCGCCCCCTGTACTAGACGGTATACAGTCGTCAGGTCATTTGTAATTACCTGCCACTTAACAAAAATAAAGCGCCTCAGACACGACCCACAGACACCTACACTCGTTCCTCCCAGTTTCTCCTCAGAGTAGAAATAGATGAATCAGAAAGTGACAAAGTGACTTTGGATGTGGGATGATTTTGGTCTTTCAGATAGTTTCCCACTTCACCATCTTTAAGGTTTACAAAGAATGGTGTGAAAGGGGCAAATTATTCAGTGAGTTAGACAAAGGCAAAACCACTCGTTACAACCGAGGTATGAAGAAGACCACACTGAGTACAACTCAGCAACTTGTTTAATCTATGCCATGAAAAATAAAGCAGCTCTGAAGGAAAAAGGGATCCAACCTGGTACTAGTGAAGCGTAACAGTAAGCAGTCATTGGTTTTAATCACATTTTTCTGCTTCCAGCTGAAGGGCTGTCTTATTCTGTCCTGATTGGAAACAGAGAGTGGATGAGGAGGAACGGCCACCACATAGGAGCTGATGTGGATGCAGCAATGTCGAGCCACGAAACCAAAGGGCAGACGGCCATACTGGTGGCTGTAGACGGTGAGGGGAAAACAACGTTTTCTTTGTCGCTTTGGTGCCACCTTTAAACTTCATCTTATGCTGTGTGTGTGTGTGTGTGTGTGTGTGTAGGTGTTTTGTGTGCAATGTTAGCCATCGCAGACACAGTAAAAGCAGAGTCAGCATTAGCAGTGCATACACTTAACACCATGGGCATTGAGGTGGTCATGATGACAGGAGACAACAGGCGCACAGCTAAAGCCATAGCAGCACAGGTAACACACACTTGCACGCTCTTAAAATCTACCTGAACGTTTAACGTGTGATCAAAGTGTTTGATTGGCTGCAGGTGGGGATCAGAAAGGTGTTTGCAGAGGTGCTGCCGTCACACAAGGTGGCGAAAGTCCAGGAGCTGCAGGAGCGAGGCCTGCGGGTGGCCATGGTGGGAGACGGCGTGAACGACTCACCCGCCCTCGCCCGCGCTGACGTCGGCATCGCCATCGGCACAGGCACCGACGTGGCTATTGAGGCGGCTGACATTGTCTTGATCCGAGTAGGTGGCAGGTAGTCTGTGTGCAGATACGTGGGCTCGTTTAACGTGTCTCACTCGAAGCGTTTCGCACTCTGCAGAATGACCTGCTGGATGTGGTGGCCAGCATCGAGCTGTCCAAGAAGACGGTGCGTCGCATAAGGGTCAACTTTGTCTTTGCGCTCTTCTACAATCTTGTGGGAATACCAATCGCTGCAGGTGAGCGCTACAGTAAAATCCTGACCCAGTAACAGAATCCAGTCAAGGCGACCGTGCAAGCTTGATATTTTGGGATACCAAAATCCAAACGGAGATCAGAAATGATTCTTATCCTGACACCTTGTGGATGACATTGTGATGACCAGATGGGACCTGTTCTTCGTAGGTGTGTTCATGCCCGCTGGCCTGGTGCTCCAACCCTGGATGGGCTCAGCTGCGATGGCTGCCTCATCAGTGTCAGTGGTCCTGTCTTCTTTACTGCTGAAGATGTGAGTCCATCTGTATTTACATGATCTGCATTTATATTAAAGATCAGGGAGGAAACAGCAGGACCTGTTGGTGGTGCCTGACTGACCCCCCCCGACATGAAGATAATACATCATGCATCACAGGGGCTCACCGAAACATATTCTCTGGTCAGATGAGTCAATTTCAGTTTAGAATTTGACGAAAACAGCAGGAATGCATTGATTCGTCCTGCTTTATATCAACATTTGAGCCTAGGAGCGGCTGTGTAATGGTGTGGGGGACGTTTTCTAAGCACATTTTCAGCCGCTCCACCAGAGCAGAGCGGTTGGCTGAGCTGGTTAGAGCATGGTGTTAAAAACATGGGTTCAAGTCCCACTTTGGGGAAACATGCTGTCAGCTGAGCCTGGAACATTTCTCTGTCTGAAAACTCAGCGTCCAGATGAACACAATCAACTTTTTGCGATATGAAGCTTATGTTTTTCTCTTCCCCCTGATACCTTCTCTCTTTTTACTCGCGCTTGAGTTTAGTGGTGAAATTAATCACCCCGTATTTCCTCCAGGTACAAGAAAACCTCAGCGGAGCTCTACGAGATGCGCGCCAGAGGCCAAATGAGGAGCCTTCGTTCGTCTCAGATCAGCACACATCTGGGTCTGGACGGCCGGCGGCGCAGTCCCGCTCTCCCCAACGCAACTCGGGAACAGAAGACCCCAAGCAGCATGACTCCACCCGGCTTCTCCAGCCGCTCACCCAGTCAAGGGGCATCCATTAAGGTTGTCCCTGAGAAGCAGGACCGCTACTCCCTGCTGGAGCACCAGACTGCAGATGTCCTCAATGTGTTGTAAAGGGAAAACAGGAACACGGTTTTTACCTGGTTCTCATGTTTAGGACTAAAAAAAACAATTTATTTAAATTCTTTAATTGTGAAACCTGAAGTGCTCTTTTATTTTCATGTAACATTACAGTATTACTTAAGCTACGTGTATAAAGTCGGTTTGCTTGTATGTCACACAAATCCTCCAGACAAATAACTTCTGTGCAAATCCACTTTCACGATATCCACGAGTCAGAGTAAAGCTACTGTTCAGCGAGAGTGTGGATCTGAGAGCTTATAAATAATGCACGTGTCGATAGAGGGAAATCATTTTCTGTGTAAAAATCCCTCCGTCCGTTTCATCGGATTTTGTGATTTGTTTGCAAATTTGCACATTCTCAATGCAACTTAACATCCACCAAATCCGAGAAGAAGAAAAACACCCCACAGGAGAAAATACTCCTTTCATGTTGCCATGTTTGATATTTTTCCACTAAAGCTTCACAGAGGTGAAGACAAAAAAAAGTCTTCACCGCCTTTCTTTTTTCCCCCGCGTCTGCTTCACACTGTGCCAGGGTTAATGAATGGAGCACATTAATCAAATGACCTCACACATGGATTCTATACTTAGTTTCACATCTTGTTGAGCTTAATTACGAGTGAGTAGATATATGGACGTCAGGGTTATAAATATGACTCGTGTCTCGCACTTAGCCTGCACAATAGACTTTTTTATTACGACAGTCTGACATATGGAAGCAGGAAAAGCACAGCTGTAACCTGGTGCTGCCTTTATTCGTGTCATTATTCACGCCTGCCAAGGGAACAAGTCAAAGGGCTACTAATTAGCTCCCTATTATAGTGAGTCTAGAGGCAAGGCTGATGCTCACAAAATAGAATTTGCTCTCATTTCATTCATCTTTTTTTTTTTTTTTGGTTATCAGGAACAAAACCTTAGAAACACTGAGCATGCTGGAAAATGCTCCAATATTACCAAAATTCTTTATAATAGAAGTCCTCGCTGTGCAGAAAAGAGTCCAAGGCTTCGGAAAATGTGAAGGAGGACATAGATTTTGGACTTTTAGCTGTATTTTCATATGTTTTTCCTACTGATAACGACCTCCACAGCTATTCATACTACACCAATGATTCTGTAGTTTAATAAAATATGAAATGACAGAAAAGTTTCCACTGTTTCACTCCTGCCATCAAAGTTTCTGTTTCTTTAGTGGGTACACAGTGAAACCAAACAAAGACACAGCTAGCAAAACCTTTGTTTTACTATAGTTTATTTTATTATAGTTTTGGAAATTACCAATTTTTTCCTGTAATTTTGCACATCTGCTTTTTTACAATTTAGTCCCAAACAGTTGTACTGACAGACTTTGTCCATTTATCACAGCAGCATTTCTTTTGTCATGCAGGAAAACTGAGGCTGTGTCTCAATTCCTTGGACGCATCCCCGTGGGCCACATTTGTAGGCCGATTACGTCACAGCGACGCGACGTAGGCTGTCCCAATTTGTAGACTCCTACAAATGCGGCCGACAAATGCGACCTACATTTCCCCGAATTTGTAGGATGGGTCTGGTGTATCCTACGTGGTCCACCATATCCCAGAATTCATAGCGCGGCTCAGCCAATTCCAGTTTCCACCACTGGTGGCAGCAATGGAGAGGGTAAAACCGAGGAGGTGGAAGCGGTTAGGGCGGGGAGAAGCGGTAAGGGCGGAACAGCTGGTGACGAGACCGTCCCATTTCACAAGCCTCTGACTTCCGGCCATCTCGGCCTTCGGAGGACGTGGCCGACGTACGCCGCCTCGGCTACAGCCCAGGAGGGATGCGTCCTAGGAATTGAGACAGCCTGAGACGTGCGGTTAAAATCTCACTTCTTTATTTTTACATGATGGTATCACTTTGTGGTTAAACTTCTTTACATGGACAGAATGAGGGAGTTTCACTGTCTTTAGTTTGATGTGAAACTAATTGTAAAATGAGTTTGCTGTGGTTATGGTTTGGATGGAAGTGACAGAAATGTGACAAAACTAGAAATGGAGAAGGTTTGTAAGTCAAGGTTCATTTCGTCATGTCTAATTTCTTCATTTTCGTCACTCCCGATGGAAATGTTAAATCTTCAGCTCTGCCTCCTGGCTTTTTGTTAGTGCTACTGTCTCCAAACCTCACAGCAGGTCTTGGTCCCACCTTATAAACTTGACTTTTAGTGCCTCTGCTATTCTTCTAATCCTGCCACAAACTGGTGGCTACAAACCTGAACAGAAGTTTGTCAGCACTCAGTGGAACCAAGCTACGGATCCAAACGCCTTCAAAAGGTCAAGAGATGTTAAATGTGCTGAAAAAATCAAAAGCAAAGCAAATTTGTTGTGAGATGCTGGGTCCCTTTTTTCATAGTGTGTTTTTTGAGGGCAATTTGTTGCTTCTTTTTTTGTTGCGTTACTGACTTTCAAAGGCATCTTCTCATTCGGTCTTGCAATATTTCATCGTTGTAGCTACTTTCTGTGCAACTCTCTTCTTAATAGTGTGTCAAAATATATTTCACATTTTGCAGGATTACCCTGGGGAGTTCGTTGATCGCTCAGCTTTCGGTCCGTAATCGTGCACGGTTCAGGGCCGGTGCACTTATAGGTCAGAGAAATACATATAGGGACGCAGTCTGCTGGTCTCAGGGAGGATTTAACAGTGTTGGAGAAAACCCTCTGACAGGCAATGAGACGGCAATAGCTTCATTTATTTATGTATTTTCAGGTCTGACTGTGTCTTAGAAGGTGAAAATGCATGTGTTAAAAACCTGCCGTCCACACCTTCGCCTTTGAGGGACCTCAAAAGATGTTTTTTAGAACGAGGCACTTTTAGGCTGGCCTAACAGCTATTTCTTGTAGATTTTGTCTTTTCTTTTGCCTGAGTTCCTCTCAGCTAAAGGCCACAGAAGACTTTATCTTCTGCTGGCTGAGATGTCAGGAGGCTGCTGCATGTTTTCCTGACTCGCAGATTTATGAAACAGGTGTAAGCCATCTCATTTAAACATTCACACCTCTCACACCTTCTGGGGCTCAAAAATCCTCTGAACAACAAAGTTCCTTCTAAGACAATCCTCTGGCCCTGGAGCAGTGGAGAAGGAGAAGATTAAGTGTTGATCCAATGGCCACGAGAGGCAAAACATTTTACTCTGCAAAGGTTCGCTTGGCTGTGATACAGCTGTGTTTAACGGTTCCCTTCACAGATAAAAAAAACAAGCTTTTGCTTGTGCTTCTGAAGAATAACCTCCCTGGCCACTGGTGGTAATGGGCTGCTGAGGGCCCGGGTCCTCCACTGCAGCAGTGTCTGCTTTGAATCCTAATGAAAACTGAGGGAGAAGAAAACAATTGCTTCATCTGTGTTTCACCAAGAATATCTGCAGCCTTCATTCTAAGATTTTGTGATCTTTTATGTTATTATAGTGTAATAAAATAAAAGCATTGGTGAATTTTTACCAATTGTCATGTTCAAGAAACCAGTTTGAGATGATCTAAGTCTTGTGACATGGTGTGTTATCCTGCTGGGAGCAGCCATCAGAAGATGGTACACTGGTCATAAAGGGATGGACGTGGTCAGCAACAACACTCAGGTAGGCTATGGTGTTTAAATGATGCTCAGCTGGGACTAAAGGGCCCAAAGTCTGCCAAGAAAATATTACACCACCACCATCCTTAACTGTTGATACAAGGCAGTATTAGGGCTGGGACAACGTATTTTGAAGATAATACATCATGCATCACAGGGGCTATTACGCGTCAACGTAATTGATTACGTCGACACGTAAAATACGTCGACGTAAAAAATTTGCGTCGATGCGTCGTCACTTAAAAAAAAAACACATGGCGGCAGCGAGAAGCGGTAACGTGTTGACTTAAACCACGCCCCCCAAACACGCAGTTCTACAGTATGGGGATATTTTAACCCAAAAGGAAGTGATTCAGTCGTTTGCCGGCTTTGTAAGGTGGAAATGGCCGATCATAAAACGACCGTAAGTTTTCAACTTTTTTACTAACGCTGGTTTTTACCCTTTAATTCATCCAGACACCCCCCACGTAGACATACACTCAGAGATAAACACCCAACCTCCGTAAATGCAAAACTAATTTAAGCTGCTTAGCAGTAACATATATCATTAGATTCATCGATGCATCGAAAAATTAATCACTAGATTCATCGATTCGGAAAATCATCGTTTTGCCCAGCCCTAGTCAGTATGTATCAGTGTTTTGTTATGTCAAAGATTGACCCCACCGACTGAATGTTGCAGCACAAATCACCAATGTTCTGACAAGATTCTGTTGTTTAATTGTGGTGACCCTGTGTGAATTGTAGGCACCTGGTGTGGTCTTGTGCCGCTATGGGCCATCTGCTTCAACATGCAGAGACGCTCTTCTGCAAATCTTGCTTTCAATTTATGTTACTCAGCTTTTTCTGACAGCTTGAAGCAATCTGGTCATTCTGTTCTGACCGCAATTCAAAGTCACTTAAATCACCTTTCCTCTTCATTCTTATACTCAGAACTTGATCATGATTACATGCCAAGATAAACCGAGATCCTGCCATGTGACCGATTAGAATATTGGCATATTAAGCAAAGGAAATAGGAATTTATTTATTCACGAGCCTGATTAATCAATGTCATAATTATGAAGATTTATGAAGATAGATTAACAAGGGAGCCTTGATAAACTTTGAGTGATGCAGGAAGCAACTTGACACCTGTACTTAAAAAAAAATCTTTGCACAGGCTACAAATTTTTAACCAGTTAACTCATTTTTTGTGTCATCAAAGATGCCGGGAGAGTAACGGCCTCACCTATAGCTGGGACTAGAGCCCACATTCCCTGGTTTAGGAGGGCAGCGCCTTAACCATTAGGTCACTGGTAATGTATGAGTGGACTACTCAGACACACAGTCACAGATTTAAAAAGGTCAGAAGTTCAAATTCATTCCATGTTTTTTTATCTGCCTCTGCCTCGTCGCGCTCTCTCGTCACACAAACACATTTCCAGTGTTTCACAGCTTTCAGCCTTCATCCCAAACACAATGAAAATAAAGTTTTCCTCCCATTCCCCCTCCTCTCCAAATCCAAGCATCCAAACACTACATCTCCTTTTTGCACAACTTGTTGTTGCAATGCGAATGTTTTTGTTTGGTTGTTGGTCTCCTTTCTGCTCCTTAATTGCTTCCTAACTAATTAAAAACACTGAATCTTGCCCAGGAAAAGCAGTTTGAATGGATGGGAAAACAAACATGTCATTAATCTTTACTTTAACGCTGCTCTCATTAGCATGCGCTTCCTCTGCTCTATGGAAGAACAGACATCACCGTGACACATCACGCACTCACAGCCTGACGACAGGTGTTTGTATTCACCGCGACACATTGTTTGTGTCTCGCTGCCTGTGCTGTTGTAGGTCTACGAGTTCGCCCCCACCGTTTGTCCGTCTTCAGAAACAACATGAGCAACAATGGACGCAACAATGCACACACACACACACACACATCTCTATGTGTGTATGTGTGTGACGACAATTTCTAATGTTTAAAAGGAAAAAGACAAGTGCACACATTAAATGTGCATCATAGGTAGCTGTTTAGCATCAACACTAATTAAAGGAAACTTTGTTTTAGGGACGTAATCGAACAACGTGTGGGAGCAGTGCACTCCTGTGGGAAGCACTATGAACGCTTGTAAATATCTTCGATGACAAGAGAATTAAATGACATGTTTCCTGTGGCTGATTAAAGGTACTTAATGCAATTTTGGCAACCAGACGGCAACCTATAAGATCCACCTTTTAGTAATTAAGCCCGCCTTCTTCTTCTTCTTCTTCTTCCAGCTGCTCCCTTTAGGGTTCACCAAAGTTGATCACCTGCTTCCACCTCACCCTCCATCTCCATCCTCCTCTGTCAAACCGACCTTCTCCATGTCCTCCTTCACTACATCTTCCTCTTTTCCTCCTGCCTGGTAGTTCAGCATCCAATACATCCACTCTCCCTCTGTGAATCTCCAAATGATCTCAGCCTCGCCTTTCTAACTTTGTCTCCCACCTGCTCAATGCTCATGTTCTCATTTCTAATCTTGTCCACCTAAAAAAATCAAATCCAGCTCCTGTTTTTTTGTCAGCACCACCATCTCCAAACCACACATCACAGCATTCCTTTGACTTTCATTGCTTTTCTTTTAAGCTTGCCAGACTGTTAAATTCAAAATGCACATACAGATATCTGTATATACCGTTTTTATTCACTTTATTTACTTATACGGTGTAATAAAATCTTTGTGCTCTTTGTAAAACTCTACAGTCTTTTCTCGTCTATTCTATAAACTCTATGACAATAAAAGAAATCTGACCAGTCAATCTAATAACACAGCTGATTGCAGAAGGAGTTAGCTCGCTATACAAAGGCCTGAAAAACGATCAAATAGCATTAAAATGACTTTCTGTCAGCAGGAAAACACATTTTGTAAGGAATAAAGTTCAGTCTCAGGTTGATCTGTTGCCATCTCTCTGCAGTCGTGTTTGGGAGCCCTGGGCTACTATCGTCTGTGTGTCTGTCCCTCCTTTACACCAGCATTAAGGAGATACTGTGCATCTCTCCATATATTAAAACATGTTTTTCACACAGATGAAAGTGAGAGTTTCTCCGTTTTCCCTTACATTAATTTGAAAAAACTTTTCCTTGATCAAGTTCGACTGTCAATCCATCAAAGTCCAAACGCCTCTCGGTCACACTGACTGTTTGACGTGCTCATTTACACAAAGATGCACACACAAACAGATTCTCGTTTGCAGCCTTCACCTTCAGAGCTGATGCGTGACGCCGCACCTTCACGGATCGCTGTTTAAGGTTCGACCATCTGCAGAATACACAGAATGAGGAGGGGGTTGCACTAAGGCGCCCTTGGGCTGCCTATCAGAACGTGTGTGAACGATACTCAATATTTATTTTAGTTGTCGTGAATGAATAATATGATGTTGTGCTTTTGGTGTTCCTCCTGTGTCCAAACAAAGTTTTGCGATACAGTAAAATCACCCGGGAGCTGCTCTGAGTATCAAAAGAAATTGCTGAATATGTAACTAAGAACAACTTTGTTGCTGGTGTTATTACTTTCAGTGAGGCCGGCTGGTTGCACAACCAAAATTGCTCTCCAAGGAAGAATTCAATTATTTTTAATCTTCTATTAGTGAGGTCATTGTGTTTAGTTGTGTATATATATATATTGTATTGCCCGTCAGTTTTGCAGTACTTTGAGTTTCTTCTGCCTCATGTCTGTGTTTTCCTCATCAACTTTCATGTCTCGGTATAAGTTACAGTATTTGTCTCTGGCTACTTTCTGTTTTACTCTGAAGGCTAGTAAGTATATGTATAAATATTCACTGTGCTTCATCATTAAAAATGTGACATTCTAACAACTTCAGCCCAAGGTCAGACTGTCCAATGCTCAGAGAGCAGACTTTACAGGCCTCATTCAGCATGTTAAATGTTAAAGTTCATGACAGCACAGTTAGAAAAACACCTGGTTTGTGAGGTTAAACAGGAAAAAGGACATCTGCTTCACAGCTAATGCTTGTCTGAAATTGACCCCAAGCACAGCAGCAAATGGGTGAAAAAGCAATCAATTAAAGGGCTGCAAAGAGCTGTGCATAAATGAAAGCCCACAAACCTCAGTGGGCTGAAGAATGGGCCAAAATTCCTCCACTGATCCAAGTTATCTCATCAAAACGTTGTTTTTCACAGTGTTTGATGCTCGTGAGTAAAGAGTGCTTTGATTTTCAGGTTGTTAACATTTGAAAGTACAGTTAGTGTCTCTGGTTTTTGGTTGTTTCGATGTGAACTGTCTAAATGAATTAGATGGAAAATAGATTTAAAGCTTTCATTTCCATTTCCCCTCAAAACTTTATACGAACGGCACAAAAGTCACTCTTTAATCGCTAAAATTTTCCTTCCAAAATCTGCTTTAAAACAGCTAAAATCATTGTGTCAAAGAAATGGAAGTGTGACAGCCAAATGATGAAGACTTCAGTGTAAGGGGACTTTTTGTATTTTTATATTTTCTTATTTTGTGGAGAAAAATCTTCATATTTCAGTTCACTGGAGGCTTGTTTAGATTCTACTGATAAGCAGCAAAGCAAAGGGACAAAAGCTCTAAAAACTCACGAGTGCTGGCAAAGAAGAAACAGCAGAGAGAAGACAAAACTATAATTTTATTGAGTTTCTTCTGTCTGAGGTGATGTTTTCAGAATTTAACAAACAAAGAAAGCTATTAATCGACACAGTGCGCCTCTCAGGTGTCGACGAAAGCTGTTGTCTCCTGCGGAACAGAGCGTTTCTCCCCATTTGGCTAAAGCGCTTACACAACTTCAAGTTAGCAAGACACACTGACCTCAGCTGTATCCAGATAATTAATAATATTCGCTTCATTATGATATACACTGCAGCCCTCGGGACTTGTAAGACAAAGTAATGTGGACCGTAATTAAAGTCCTGACTGTCACAGGAGGGATCGGTCGAGGTTTAGAGACTACAAGGTCAGCATTAGATATTAAGCAAAAAAAACATGAAGTGCACTGTTCTAGAAGCTGAGCCGCTCCTCATTTCTCTATATTTAGCTTCCAAGCAGCCAGACTTTATTCTAACTTTTAAAAGTGCTCTCGAGCAATAGTTCTCCAGGATTTCTGAATGTCTTTGAAACTGTTTCTTTGGCTGCTTTTTCACTCACTTTCAGTCCAATCCTTTTAGCTGATCATTTTCAACGGAATGTTGCTGTTTGTTAAGCCACTTAACACTGACGTATGAATCATTTAGCATAAAAAAGGCACACAGTGGAGCACTATCAGTCATGGATCGGCCTCCCCAGAGCTCGGACCTCAGCGTTACTGAAGCAGTGTGGGATCATGTTGGCAGAGAACAGAACAAAAGGCAGAAACATCCAAAGAAGAGCTTTGAATGTCCTTCAAGAAGCCTGGAGAACTATTCCTGAAGACGACTTAAAGACATGATGAGGAAGCTGCCTCAGAGAGTTCAGACTGTGCTGAAGAATAAAGGCGGTCACACCAAATATTGACTTTCAGGCTCGTTAGAATTGTTCACACTCTTTTGTTGCCAATCAATAAACTGTTACACCTATTTCCCATTTTCCTTCCAAAATATGAAGAGGGTGGCTCAAGACTTTTGCACAGTTTGATAGCAACCACATGAATCGCTTAAACGACTATATAAATGGGTAAATGGATCGCTACATTGTGGATACTGAAGCGCCCTCCACAACGGCTCGTTAGATTTATGAACTTGAGCCGTTAGTGGGATGAAACTATTTCTGGGTTTTAAGACACGTATTAATATTCAGCTCCATCCAGATCTATGCAGCTGAAGATATGTGACTTCTGTACGTGGAGCCAGGGGGATTTTTCATCGTAAAATCTGTACGAACTGATAACAGGATCTCACTGTGAGGGATGTGTTATGCCTGCAGATTGTTTGAGCAGATTGCGGGAGAGCTTTCAACAACTCCCTTGAAACTGAGTAGGGACTACTTTCAGGTGTGACTACCTACAAATTGCTACCCTGTCAGTGTACAGTGTGTCTCCGTTACGATCCACCCTTTGGTTATTACTCGTTGTTTAAGTCTAAATAATAATAATTCTTCCAGTAAAAACCAAAGCGTGTCACCATGCATGAAATTTGTGTGACGCAATCCAAATGAATAGATGAAAAACGAACAAAAACTCATGTTTTCAGGCTGTTGTCTTGTTTGTCGCCACTTCTTCTTCTGCGAGGGCTACAAGTCAAGCCGGTCCTAATTGGTGTGAATTCCACAGTCAAGTAGGTGTAAAAACCTGTGGGTGGGGCCCACTTTGGTTAAGCTTCTTTCAGATGTCAGGCGCAACAGGAAGAGAATGAGGAAATAAAAAAAAAACAACAACTGTCCACGTTTACCCAGAATGCAGGAGAAGCGCAGATCCGATGAGTCTACAAGATCAAATCATGTCGATATCAAGTTTGTTTAAAGGGGACCTGTTATTCTTTCACTTACATCCAGTCATATATACTGTTACACTTATACATAATAAACATGGCAAAAAAATTTCAAGTAAATCAGTCAGAATACAAACAATCCTTATGTACAAAATGCTCAGACTTCAGTCTGCTCTAAACACCCAATTTTGGACAGTTTTTTCTTCTTGTCACTCTGGATGATGTCACGCAAAGCCAATTTCACTATCGTATAGCACCAAATCATGACAACGCTCACTTTAAGGCGCTTTATATTACAGAGAAAAGCCCACCAATCCAATGACCCATGTGAGCAAGCACTTGGCGAAAGTGGGGAGGAAAATCTCCCTTTTAGCAGGAAGAAACCTTGAGCCAAATTGGTTGTGGGGAGTTAGTGGATGACCCGACATTGGCATGCATACCTCTGGCTTCCAGCACAAAAGCCCCGCCCTCCCTTTGTTTAAATGTACAGTTTCCAGGATCTGAAACTAGATGAAACATTACGTGTGTGCGTTTTATTTGAACAGAAATAGAGAAAAACACAATCAGTTCAGCGTCTGAGCTCTCAAACTGATCTCGTCTTTTTTTTCTGTGGCAGGAATTTGTCATATTTCTTCCTCAAAAACTTATCACCATTTGAAGCAAAACAAGCGCTCAAGTGTGAAATTTAATTCTGGGCTGCTAAGCCACCTTAAATTGACAGTGCAGGGGTGTCACGGGGGGTTGCTGCAGCCATCAAATCCCCTCTACAACACCTGTATCCTTTATGCATCATTAAGCATACATCAGCTTAATAGGAGGGAAACATAGATCAGTTTTAACAGAGATTAACAGCTAATATCTCTGCTGTTGCCCCCACAGGTCCCCCTGCTTCTTCTTCATGTTTTTTAAACATTTTTTTTGATGCATTAAACAAAATCAAATTTTTCTGTGAAGCCATGGGGATTATTTGTCGAGGAGCTCATTTCTGTTTCACACTTAAGTGGCTCTCAGGTTCTCCTCAGCTGGTAGCTGAACTTCTTTAACTCGGTGTGATATGCAAACTGTTTCTGCAAACCTTTGAGGTGCATGTGTGCATTGAGCGCATGGTTGGAGTGAGGAATAATGACCTGACATCTTTTGTTATTGAAGAAGTAAAATATCTGAGTCTGAGCTGTGTCAAGTTCTGCACTTGATGATGACAGCAACATTTTAAAACCTCCTCCTTAAATCTTTGTGCCTGCACGGCTGTCACTTCTCAGTATTCCTCGTATGCTGTAAACATATTCATCGGCTCTCTGTCATTTGTATTCGTCGCTGCACTTTGATCCATATTCATCCTAAAACACGCTGCTCACTGTGTCGTAGTCCTTGCTCATGTGAGAGGTGCTGGGCAGGGATTTGAGGTACTCCATGTGCCTTCTGGCGTCCTCCTGGTTGTGTTTGATGTAGTAAATGATGTAAGCTGTCACCATGGAGAACCAGCAGAACATGGCCACAAACATGGCTACGTCAGTCGTCTTGTGGTGGAAGTTGCAAAAGTTGATCCCCGAGTCCAGGACCTGGATCACTGGCTGTCCCACGTACTCCTCCTGCTCTGACGTGAAGCAGCTGACCTCGTTCACCGTCTCGGGGTCGAGCCTCAGCTCCCTCAGTGTCTCCTGCAGCGAGCACTCGCAGTGCCAGGGGTTCTGGGAGAGGCGGATTCGGGCGTGCAGCTTGGCGAAGGTGTCCCTGGGGAGGCCGCTCAGATGGTTGTTTGAAAGATCCAAGGACCGCAGGGCTTCGGAAACCCCCTGAAAGGCATCGACCTCCACGCTCTCCAAGGCGTTGTGGGATAGGTCCAGCTCCCTGAGGCGGTGAAGGTCAGCAAAGGCTCCTTTTGGGACGTGTCGGATCCGGTTTGACGAGAGCAGGAGAACCACGGTGTCCTTGGGTAAGTTCGACGGGATGCTCTCCAGGTTGCGCGAAGTGCACTGCACCACCATGCCGTTCCTCTCTGTGCAGTGGCAGAGCTTAGGGCAGGCGTGGACGGTCGTCATCAAAGAGAGGAGAAGAAAAAGTGTTCCCACAAAGAAAAGAGAACTAAAAGAAGAAGGGTTTATGGATGACCTGCACTTTTGAGAGGCCCCCATCAGCCAGCGTTGGGACTGAAATCAGTGCTGCTGGTATGAGGGTGTGTCGCTTCAGAGGCATGAAGTACAATCCACGAGTCGGCCAAAGATCCCCTACGCAGAGAAGCAGGACTGTAAGGTCATTCTGTTGCAGTGGTTAACAGCAGAACTACTCACAGGTTGCAGAGGATCTCTCAGAAATGTCCACTGGCCTTGCATCGTGGCAGATGTTGCCCAGCTGCCATTCAAGCAAATGATGTGGCTACAGTTTCATTCTCAACACTCGCTTGAACATCGTTCATCCCGACGGTTAATTGATTCATCTCAAAAGAGGATAAACGTTAAAAAGTTTGCATTCTTGCTAAATGAGATTTCACAATGAGGCGTGGATGATGGTAACCCAGGGACAATACACAGTGGGCAATGTGGTCCAGGGTGTCCGCCCAGCTGGAAGAAACCTGCGAGACAAACAGATGAAGAAACAAAGGGTGAAAAAGATACAGCAGTCCCATCATCTTCACAGCATCTTTCCAGGAAAAGTAAATAAATAAATGAATAAAATCCTCCCCCTCTTCTCCCGACTCCTTCCTCCTTGGAGGGGGAAGCCGGTAAAGTTCAAGATTATCATAATAATACAAGGTTTTCTATAGCACGAGTCCCTCAAGTCAAAATCTGTCCCCGCGAGAAAAAGACAAGCCATTAAACAACGTGTGGGCTCATCAATATGCAGCAGATGAACTTTGAAAAACAGTGATTTGTGATTAAATAAGAAGCTGCCTGTAGTCTATAAGGTTAGCAGTGATGTATGTGGGAGCAGCGAAGGTCGGGATGCAAATTAAAAGCCTGTACAGGATGCACTGCATTCAGGCGACAAGGCGCAGACCGAGTGATAAGCAGCTTTTTGATCAAGACTGCGAGTCTCAAACAAACTGCTGTGTAACGGCTTCTCAATGATGTTCATGCCGATAAGCTAAATGTCTCAGAAAGTGTGGCGCCCTTTTGGAAATTACAGGGATATTAACGGGTGTGTAGCAGAGATAAGGATGCAGGAAATAAGAAAGGATATTACAGGTGTAGATGTTATTAAAAGGGAGATAAACTCTAATAAGTTCCAGTTAATTTAGTTTAAATTTGAGTTTACCTTTTATTTTAGTTTTTAATTTAATATTTTATGTGATAAAGTAGATTCTAAATGGCAAACTTAATGAAGTAGCTGATTAATTGATATATTAATTTACAATTACAACAATAAATGTCCCCTTAAGAATACCATAAAAACATTTTTTTTTGTATACATTATTATTTCTATTCATGATAAAGTAATGTTATAATGATCAATAAAGGTGGAAAATATTCTTTTTTTTCTGCTTTGGTCTCGTTTGGTTTAATTATTTTAAACTACATTTGGAGTTGGCGCCTTACCTGACAGCTGGGATCACTGTGCCGGAGAAAGCGGTGAAACGTCCAGGCGTAAATCACCGCCTCATCCTGTGCAAACAAGCAGACGTCTGCGCTCAGAGTCCGGCTGAGAAAAAGCAGCAGCTGTTTGGTCAGGACCTCCTGTCGGTGCAGCAGCAGCGGTGAGTCTGTGAATGTGTGTGTGCAGAGATGCGGAGGTGAGGTAGCACCGCACCGCTGGGGTCCCGGCTCTTCCTTTCTTTGTCTCCGGGGAAACTGCTGCCCAGCGCACAGGAGCTGATCTCAGCCATCGGCATGAACACAGAAAGTTTGCGTTTAGCCTGTCTGTCACAGAACTGTATCCGTGCACAGTCGCACTGTATGTTACCGAAACACAAACGTTGATACTCATTGTTTGTTTGTTTTTATATGGAAAAAAAATCTTTCCAATCTTTAAGTAGAAATTTTGAGGGTTTTTTTTCCCCTTCAGTGGGAGAAAAACATGTTTTCGTGCTCTTTTTTTTTTTCTTTGTTAAATATTTGCAGTTTGTGAATCTAACTCACTGGCCACTTTATTAGGTACACCAGTACTCATGAAGCTAGCCAGTTAGCTTTGATGACTAGAGCATGATGCTAACAACGTGGGTTGAAGCTCTGAGCTAGCCAACAGTGTCAACATGTCTTCTTGTAAATGTTCCTCTCTGACCACTCATTAGGTACACCAGGGGGCATGGAGCTGGCTGGTTAGCTGGTTAGATTGTGGCACTAAACACACCAAGGCCATGGGTTCTGTCCCCGTCCCTTCCCAAAAAGTGACAATGAAAGACTTACGGGAGCTTTTCTTGCTTGAATGTTTGCAGTTTGTAAGTTACAGTCACCGGACACAGTAAGCATCAGAAGGACGGCGATTTAAGTGCCTTTGAACGAGGCATGGTTGTTGGTGCGAGGTGGGTTTTTTCTGGAAAGTTCTGAAATTGGTGATTTACTTGAGATTTTCCCACACAACCATCTCTAGAGTTCACAGAGAATGAACTGAAAAAGAGAAGGAAAAAAATCCAGTGAGTGTGAGGTGCCTGTCAGAAATTGCCTTGTTGATGTCAGAGGAGATTGGTTAGACTGAAGCTGATAGGAGCATGGGTAAACCAGGGGATGCAGAAGACCATCTCAGCAGAACCAGCGCTGTCTGCTAACAACAGGAAGTTCAGTTCACACAGGCTCACCAAACTGGGGAATTAAAGATTGGAAAGCATGAATGCACGCTGTGAATTCTGAACTTTTTTTGGGGGGGGGTTTATGCAGAGAAAACTTCTGAGAGACTGCATATCTACAAACTTTCTGCTTATCATTTGTGGCATTCACTCCACTAAATGATTGGCTGAGCTCCTGAAAATGATTTTTTGAGACTCCCCTATTGTATAAACCAGTCCACCTGCATTATCTCTTTATTTCTCAGCACCTACTGATGTATCAAATATAAATTTCAAGCCTGCTTGCACTTTTGAATGACATCTAAACCTTTTCTTTGGGATATCTCCTCTACCTCTCTCAATTATATTTTAACTCCAGTCTCCATTTATTTGATTATTAAAAAGAAACAATGAGCACTTTTGTAACCCCAAAAGGCACCAAAAACTAAATGAATGTCAGTGTTTTGCACTGTGGCATTGAAGTTGCCCACTTATTAGCCCACTTTGAATACACTGAGCATCCATTTTAAACAAAAGGAACAATAAACTTGAACATCCCGTCTAAAAGAGCCTGGAGGTCCCTGCGCCCTGTTTTGTTAACCTACTGCCACTCCATTGTCCCCGTGCTCTGTGTGTGACTGATTGCTTGCCCTGCATACCGCTCTGTCATTCTTCATAAACATTGATTACAATTGTCCTGCCCCGACGGAGGACTTCAATGCTGTCACACTTGCTGTGACAAAAGACCTTTTCTGAAGGTATGGCGGACACGCAAAGACCGCCTGAATGCAGACAGCGCTTTGCAAAGCATCTGTATGATTAAATGGCAGCCATGTGCAGAGTTCAGCCCCGTCAATTTTGCTGAAAGGCAGATTCATTGATTGTATTGACCAGTGAAGCATTTCAGCGTTGCTTTTACTGCGGCTGCATTCACAGCACTCCCTAGGCACACTGATAAATGCTGTAGCAGCTCAATGGTGGCTTTTTGTTTATTTATTTATTTTGTGCCTCTTAGGTGATCGCTGATAGATTTACTTTGCATCCGCCGCCGTTTAAGCTTTGTGAAACTTGCCAAGACGTTTGTTTAACGTCCTTACTCATCTTGTCAGGCTCCTGGCAAAATTCCTGCACGGTATCCCGTCTTAAATAAATGGAGTCCTCCCCAGGATCACAGTGATATGGAGCCGGGCCAGTTAAAGTGTTGGATAAGCAGTAGAGACAGTAATTCTGTCATATTTCAGATTTGCTGTATCAGTGCTGAATTGCAACAGATGACATTTTTTCCTGTGAACAAAGATACTGTGTTTGACACCTCCTGCCTGGCTTGTTATAGATGACATTGTGAAGTCACTCTCTAAAAGCAGCACCGTGCTGCCCTACAGTATATATTGACCTCTCCAAAGCCACACTCGGTACATTTGATAATGATTTCAGGCTGCAGAGGCTATCTGACATTGGATTTTGCTCACATTGCTTCCAGTTGCTTTCAGTCACAGCATGTTTTAGCTCCGTGACCCTGTGACAGAGGACCAGGACAGGCAAGACCCCGGCTCACAAAAGATTTGGAGCAACTTTGAGATCTGCATGTCATTGTTGTCGTCATTGCTTTGATAAAAGTCTTTTGCATTAGAGAGAAGGTTGCCTATAAGCAGCTTGCAGCGCTGCTAAGTGAGAGCGTGGACAGCCTCCAACGTTCATATCCTGAGCCAACGCTGGGGCAGGGAACTTTTGGACGAGGCCAGTCGGACAAACCTTTATTGAAACTTTATTGAGGGTAAATTAAGTGAGAAGAGCACAGACAGACAGGCTGATGACGGAGTGATTAAAGCCAAGCTTTCAGAGGGTTTAGCAGAGCAGAAACAAACTAATTTCAAGGTTTGCATTTATCATACTAAAAATGTGAGACATCTTTGTTAATCCGTCCATTTATCTTTTCTTTTCTTGCACAAAAACACTTCATCTGATCCATTTCAAACTTGGCAGGTGTAAAGCTGGGGACACGAGGAAGTAAAGTGCTGAGTTTGAGGTCATTTGGCTGAGTGGTTCTCATATTTTCAATAAAAGTTTTCCATTAAAGTGACCGCTGACTGCTCCACTCTGTGTTTAGCGGGAGGCGCAGATACACAGGCATGCTTGTTTGGCTGTCTTTGTGATTCAATGACATTATTGCACTTGTACACCTCACCACTCGTCTTCTTTTCTTTCCAATCATTTTCGACAGGGTTGAAGTCGGGACTTTGTGAAGCCCATTTCAGAAGTTTTATGTTAGCCTGCTTTATCTATTCCAAAAACCAGTTTTGACGTGTTTGTCCTGTTGGGACACCCAACTGTGTCCAAGTTTCAACCATCTCACCGTTTCATTGATTTAAGGTGAAGTTGGAAAATTTGGAGGTAGTCCTCCTCCTTCATTAGTCTATCCCCTTTATCCCCTTTTTCTTAGGTTTCAAAGCCTCACCTTTACTCATACGTTTTGTCATTGTGCCCCAATACCTCAATCTTTGTCTCATCTGACATTCTCCAGAAGACTTTTGGCTTGTTCATGTTGACACCCTCTCTGGACAGTGATGCTGGTGTTGCAGCAGTTTCCAGTTCATGGCAGACTTGAGCCTTTGTGGTTCCTGGGTTGTTCATGAATCTCCTAACCAGTTTGCTCACATCTGAGGGTGAAAGCTCTTCTTCCAGACCTTGGAAAAATGGCAACACTTCAAAAATAAACTGTACTTAAATATAATTGCTTGAAGTGATGATCTTGGAATCTGCAGCTGTTTAAAAATGGCTCCAAGAGACCTTCATGACTTGTGTAAATCTATAATTCTCCCTATTGGATCTTCACTTGTTTCCATTGTTCTGAATATTGATCAATCCGATGAGTGCTATCAAACAAATCCTTTTTATGCTGCAAAGAGAAACTACCAGTTAGTCAATCACAATCACGATCACTAACAAGAAATTAACAGGCCATGTCAAGTTAAAAGTAAATATAGACTCTTCAGAATGACCTTTACAAGCTCTAAGTGAATATATGTATGTATTTGAGTGTGTATATATGCTTTTGAGCCTGTGTGGTTTAGAGAAAACCAAAAATAGTGTATGCAAATTCAGTTAAGAGATGTACAATCATTCCATGCAGGAAAAAGAACAGTTTTAAAGAAATCATTCAAATGCCAAAAATACCATCACATTCATGCCCAAGATGAGTGAATGTAAACTTCTAATCGGAACTGCAAAGTTAACTATCAGAACTAAAAAACCCAACTCATATCCTGGTCAAAATCCAACTTTAACCAAAAGATCAACCCTTAACCCGGAAACAAAACAATTTGAAGGGTTTGAAATGTGTGGAAAGATGAAAGCCAGCTGTAAAGTTCTAACGTTTAAAACACGACTCGACTGTGGTGGCCTTAGACTCTGTTCAAAGATAGCTGGATGTTTAATGTCATTTATCTTTTTGTCCCCGGTTTATTGTGACAAATGACTTTGGTTACTGACTTGCTTTTTCTCGATGAGCTGTTCTGGAGAAAACTGCAGCCCGCAATCTTCCCGGTCTGCACAACCACAAATTGAACAGGAACAATCTCACAAGTGGTCGGTCCGGTCGCAGCAGATGGCCCCGCCCCTCCCTGAGCCTGGTTCTGCCGGAGGTTTCTTCCTGTTAAAAGGGAGTTTTTCCTTCCCACTGTCGCCAAAGTGCTTGCTCATAGGAGGTCATATGATTGTTGGGTTTTTCACGGTATGTATTATTGTAGGGTCTACCTTACAATGTAAAGCGCCTTGAGGCGACTGTTGTTGTGATTTAGCGCTATATAAATAAAATTGAATTGAATTGAAGTGCGGACATTCACTGAGGTCATCTGCTGGTAAACACTGCATGTGGCACACTCAGAAGAAACCTGTGAACTGTAGAAACAAAAAATTGCCAGTGTATGCTCAAACGACGTTTAGTGTGCTGGTGTTAGATGTAATTTTGTTCACGTAATTAGTTTCTGCGATTAGGCTCGAGAAACGTGATCACTTCCCAAATAACTGGATCTAGCTCTCACCTGTGCATTAAATCTGGTCTTTCATTATTCATGAATTGAATACTGTATATACAAGGGAAGTGCAGCCTGCAGCGTACTTCTGTATGTTCAAGCAAAGAGGTAGATTTCTAAAGAGTTCTATAGAAACACTGGTATGAAATGAAAATACAATAAAACAGATGAGCAGCAATTATGATATATTAAAAAGTGTCACCTTCCCACTGCTTTGTAGGCACCTTCTTCACTTCCTTTTGTTTCACTTTAGTTTCATTGCTTCTATGCTGACATATATAAATCATCATCCTTTCTCTCAGAAGTGCTCCCTGTAGGTCTCCCTGAAGATTTTCCTGATGGTATAGTGTGACTGTCGAGTGTCAGGAGGTCCTAAGTCAGGAACGCTGTCAGCAGCACAATAAAATCTGCAACACACTGCAAAGCTCTGCACTGGATCCCTGCCAGCGATTATAGCCTGCCTACTTCTAAATTTCTCAGGCAGCTTCTTGGCGATCACCCAAAAAATCTCAATCGGGCCTTAAGTCCAGCCGTGAGCCCAGGCACTATTATATTTTCCTCTGAAGCTGCGGTGTCAAAAGCATTAAACTTATATTTTCCAGCATTGTCCTGTGCTTAGCTATAAGCCTTTAGTGTTCCTTCCCACTCTGCCATGCAACATAAAATAAGACCAATTTTCTGTCATTTCGGATCTTTTCAGCCTTAAATCTTGGAACAAGTTTTTATAGAAGAGTCATACAAGAAATTAAAACTGATATCCTGATTTAATGTGCTTCCTGCAAACAAACTTCCTACTTAATTTACTTGCAGTGGAAATCGCTGTATGATTTACTCCGATGGGGGGAAAAGCTCTCAATCAGTTGTTTGGGAGCTGCCTGTGAACAGTCTGCAGGTCTGGATGTTCAGCTTGCACTCTGAAAAAGCAATTTGCAGGTTCAAAAGCAGCTAGCTCATATCAAGATGTTACAATGAAGGGAGTTCCTCACTGCAGTGTGAGGAAGGATCTTTGTCTGCTGCTGTCAAGAACAAATACCCTCCATACATATGATATATTAATGAAAGAAAGGCTTTAAGGAAAATGTTTAGGAGAAGCTATACATTTAAAAGAGGTACTGATCAGAAACAGGTATGCTAGGACCCTTAGAAAAAGATGGAAATTAATTGACTGTCAATAAGCTATGAGAACAAATGTGTAGTACCGTATTTTCATGACTACAAAGCGCACCTGAATATTAGCCGCACAACTTGAAATTATGAAAAAATCATATTTTGTTCATACATTAGCCGCACCAGACTAAAAGCTGTAGGTGCGCTAGCGGGCTAGTAGCGCTAGCGGGCTAGTAGCGCTAGCGGGCTAGTAGCGCTAGCGGGCGGGCTAGTTGCTAGTAGCGGCGGTGCACGGCCCGCCTTGCGGGGGGAGGGGAGGGCAACGGAGCGACTGCTCCACCAGCCTCGGAAGAGCCCCGCAAAGTGTGCCGCGCACCCCCGACCGACCCAGCCCTTAGAGCCAATCCTTATCCTGAAGTTATGGATCTGACTTGCCGACTTCCCTTAGCTGCCTTGTTCTAACATGCCAGAGGCTGTTCACCTTGGAGACCTGCTGCAGATATGGGTACAGGGCCAGCGAGAGCCAGCTTGCTAATCTAGTCTCTTTTTCGCGCTAATTCGTACGGCACTACTTTGGTTGGCGGACGGACATGTGACCAACATATCACTCTTTTCCGTGTCTGATCACATGCCTTTCCGCCAGGCAAAATGGTGGAACAAATCAAAACAAATCCTCTTACGATGTCACAAAAATCATGAAAAAGCCTTAGAAAAGCCACACCGCACAATAAGCCGCAGGGTTCAAAGCTCGTGCAAAAAGTAGCGGCTTATAGTCCGGAAATTACGGTACACGACTTTAGTTGATGCCACGTAGAAATTCAGATGTATGTTTAGCCAGATCCATCAAATTTACCCAGTACTTACTCATCAGTAATTTACCCAGCAAAGAGTACCCAGCAAAGGTTCCTGACAAAGCAGTGGTATTTGACCTGTTTTCTTACTAGGGGTGAAGGGAAACACTTTGCAGAGGAAAACAAGCTGCACAGGAGATGCATGATCCTCGTTTCAACATTTCAGAAAGAGATATGTCTGCTGCAGCATGAAATGTGAAATTACAGAAAGCACTGATGTAGAAATCATCCAGTTGCCAGGGGAAACAGTGATGCTTTAAAAGCCTTGATGTGTTCTGTCGTCAGATATGCTCTTCTGCATACCTTGTTGTAACAAGTCTGTATTTGAAGCAGTCTGGCCATTCTCCTCTGACCTCTGATATCAACAAGGCATTTTCACACAGATAACTGCTGCTCACTGGATACTTTCTCTTTGTTCAGATCTTTCTCTGTAAACTCTAGAGATGGCTGTGAAATCCCAGAAGATCAGCAGTTAGTTCATCTTGACCATGTCTACATGCCTAAATGCACTGAGTTACTGCTATGTGATTGACTGATTAAAGATTTGCCTTAATAAGTAGTTGAACACCTAATAAGTGGCCAGTGAGTCTATATCACCATTTTGTTGAGCAGATAACCAGAAAACATTGTTAAAATTTGCACAACATTTTGATAGGAATTGGACTTGCACCAGATCTTCCACATTAACTTTATACTTCATCATACTTCTTTGTTTTTGCCTATACATGAACTCTTAAAGACATTTGACGACCTCCCCTGTACCTTTAATGATCTTTAATAATTAATTATGGTTTTGACACCTAGGTCTATGTCAATAAAGTCAGCTTTCAACATCCATGAGAACAGTTGATTGAGTTTTCCAAGAGTAGCTGGACAGGCTGAGACCACTGTCACTAATTGGTGATGCACACTCAGTCATTTTGTTCTATAAGCACGTCTGAAATATGATAGAAAAGAGCTTCAATGGTTAGTCCGAGTAAGCTTTCAATGGCTAAAGAGTAAAAACCTGAACTCACTGTAGAAGTTTTACTGGCATTAAACTTTAAACACAGATTTGGGATTTTTTGTTGTTTTTTTGTAGCGATCTCATTGTGGAGCAATCAAGCATACATTAAACTTCATACATCCATACAGGTTTTTAATACACCCCTCACTGATCCTAATTTATCCTGAGGGATCTCTCATGACTTATCATTTTATATTACTGTCTCTGTAGGTGGAACAAAAGGAGACTGTGATTAAGATCATTTTTTAAATTCATTCCTTAATTAGGATGAATTAAATGAAATTAGAGCTAATGGTTATAATTATAAGAAATTACAGTTATCCCTCATTTGGCTGCAGACCTGTAAGAAGACCTCACAGGGTCCCTCTAACCTTACTTTGAGAACCATTTCTCTAAACAATAAACATGCTGCAGCTTTGGTAATAGGTGACTTTCTTTAATCTGATTTATGTAAAACCTATCCTTCAAAAAAGGACAGATGAGCGTCCCATTAAGATCTCATCATCTAATTATCGTAATTTCATTGTGGCACAATAATTAGCTTCATTCAAGAATTTTTAAAATCTCTCTATGGGATTTTTATCAGCTGTTGTAGAAAAAAAATAATTGAGAAAGACGTCGAAAAGCAAGTCACAGAAAGAAAAAAACGAAACTTTATTTGTTTTTATACTTACCAACACTGTAAAATTAAAACCTATGTAATTACTCACAACTAATATAGATCTGCACATAGCAAATAAATCAATTGAAAATAGTTACGAAGTTCTATCACTTTGCCCCCCC